>CM068744.1:73289447-73465810 GCA_035084275.1 Hydrolagus colliei | reverse complement strand
TGGATTTAACAATTATGTGTCTTTGTTTCTTTTTGATATTTTTGCTCTTTCTGCATAACTGCAAACCATTTTGACTCTTTTGCTTTTCATTAAACTTCTCACCTGCATGTCCACTGACCTGAAATAAATGGTCGTGAATAAGAAGGAAGCCAATATCAATTTCAGCAACATATGAACACCATACTTTGTCACTTCTGCTGTGCATAAAATGATTATTATATTCTCACTCCAAACTGAATTACGGATATAAATCCCAATTTTGCATCCAAAGCTAGGGAAGTTTTGCACATTGAAAAAACAACTAAATTTTATATCCTCAAGAGAAACTGAAAAGACCTAGACACTCAAATCTGGAACTCTGCCTCAAAAAAAGTATTACTGTACAAGTTTTACCAGACTTAAGATAAAAATAACCTAAAGGTAAGATGAGGAACAGAAGGCAAGAGAAAAAAAATAAAGTGCAATAACGTAATGAGATAAAATAATAATTCTTGCTATTTGATAAAGCATTGCTTCACGTTAAGAGGGCAAACAATAACAACAAAATTACACTTGTATAGCTCCTTTCAAGTCAGGAGGACGTCCCAAGGCACTGGACAGTCATTTGTTTCAAAAGCACTTCGCTGGATTTTATTGTATGACTGTTTGCTGATTTTGTCCATATATTTTGTAGACAAAAAGCAGCAGTCAATTTGCCCAGAGCCTTGAGGTGAATTGTCAATTTTATTTGTGGGATTATTGGACAGGAACCCTGGAAAAACTAGTATCTCTCCTCAAAATCTTTAATGTTTACCTGAACAGCATTTACAACAATGCACCACTCTCCCAGCAGTGGATTGGTGTCAATGCATACTGTGCAAATTCAAGTCCCCAATGTTGGGCAAGGCCCACGACCTTTTGACTCAGAAGCGTACAGTATTACTAAATGAGCCAGGCTGACAGCCACAAATACATTAAGGCTAAAACTTAAAATAAAGTGGAATGCAAACCAAGCAAGAACAGAGAAATTTGTGTGTTTTTTATTTGCATATGACACATAAAGTAGTATTGTCCACCGAGATATTTACTAAAATCCTAGTGACATCCTGGATTATGATAATTCAGAACCTAAATTAGGGCTGGCGAGGTGGGGCACACAGAAGATTTACTCTATTTATGCAACGTTTTAGGAAAGTAGTAGCATGTGCCCTCCAGGGAGAGGACATTCCTTTCCAGAAACAGGGAGTTTCCATATAATAATAATAAAAATCCTTGCATTTGATATAGCGCTTTTCACATCTGCTAGACCTAGTCTCAAAGTGCTTCACAGAGTATACTGTAATGTGAATTGACGCGGCAGCCAATTGCGGACAGCCGTGACCCACAAACGGTCGCGGATTGAAATGGACCAATTTTATTACAGTATTGTGTTTTTTTTGGTGGTGGGTTATTGTTAGACATGTGGAGTGGGGGGGGTCAGTGTGTGTGTGTGGGGGGGGTCAGTGTGTGTGGGGGTGGGGGTCAGTTTGTGTGTGGGGGGGGGGGGTCAGTGTGTGGGGGGGGGGGTCAGGTGTGTGTGTGTTTGTGGGGGTTCAGTGTGGGGGGGGCGGTCAGTGTGTGTGTGCGGGGGGGGGTCAGTGTGTGTGGGGGGGTCAGTGTGTGTGTGTGTGCTGGTCAGTGTGTGTGTGTGTTTGTGGGTCAGTGTGTGTGTGTGGGGGGGGGCGGTCAGTGTGTGTGTGTATGTGCTGGTCAGTGTGTGTGTGTGTTTGTGGGTCAGTGTGTGTGTGTGGGGGGGGGCGGTCAGTGTGTGTGTGTATGTGCTGGTCAGTGGTGTGTGTGAGGGGGGTCAGTGTGTGTGTGTGAGGGTCAGTGTGTGTGTGGGGGGGGTCAGTGTGTGTGTGGGGGGGGTCAGTGTGTGTGTGTGGGGGGGGGGGGGTCAGTGTGTGTGTGTGTGTGTGGTGGTCAGTGTGTGTGTGTGTGTGGGGGGGGGTCAGTGTGTGTGTGGGGGGGGGGTCAGTGTGTGTGGGGGTGGGGGTCAGTTTGTGTGTGGGGGGTCAGTGTTGTGTGTGTGGGGGGGGTCAGTGTGTGTGTGTTTGTGGGGGGTTCAGTGTGTGGGGGGGGGTCAGTGTGTGTGTGGGGGGGTCAGTGTGTGTGGGGGGGGGTCAGTGTGTGTGTGGGGGGGGGGTCAGTGTGTGTGTGGGAGGGGGGGGTCAGTGTGTGTGTGGGGGGGGTCAGTGTGTGTGGGGGGGGGGGGGGTCAGAGTGTGTGTGTGGGGGGGGTGTCAGTGTGTGTGTGGGGGGGTCGGTCAAGTGTGTGTGTGTGTGCTGGTCAGTGTGTGTGGTGTGTTTGTGGGTCAGTGTGTGTGTGTGTGTGGGGGGGCGGTCAGTGTGTGTGTGTGTGTGTGGTGGTCAGTGTCAGTGTGTGTGGGGGGGGGGTGGGGGGAGGGGGGGGTCAGTGTGTGTGTGTGGGGGGGTCAGTGTGTGTGTGGGGGGGGTCAGTGTGTGTGTGGGGGGGGGTCAGTGTGTGTGTGGGAGGGGGGTCAGTGTGTGTGTGGGGGGGGTCAGTGTGTGTGGGCGGGGGGGGTCAGTGTGTGTGTGTGGGGGGTGTCAGTGTGTGTGTGGGGGGGTCAGTGTGTGTGTGTGTGCTGGTCAGTGTGTGTGTGTGTTTGTGGGTCAGTGTGTGTTGTGTGTGGGGGGCGGTCAGTGTGTGTGTGTGTGTGTGTGGTGGTCAGTGTCAGTGTGTGTGGGGGGGTCAGTGTGTGTGTGGGGGGGGGGGGGGTCAGTGTGTGTGTGTGTGTGGTGGTCAGTGTGTGGGGGGGTCAGTGTGTGTGTGTGATGGTCAGTGTGTGGGGGGGGTCAGTGTGTGTGTGGGGGGGGGGGTCAGTGTGTGTGTTGGGGGGGTCAGTGTGTGTGTGGGGGGGGTGTGGGGGGAGGGAGGGGTCAGTGTGTGTGGGGGGGTGGTGGTCAGTGTGTGTGGGGGGGGGTGTTGGGGGAGGGGGGGGTCAGTGTGTGTGGGGGGGTGGGTCAGTGTGTGTGGGGGGGTGTGTGTGGGGGGAGGGTGGGTCAGTGTGTGTGGGGGGGAGGGAGGGGGTTCAGTGTGTGTGGGGTGGGGGGGGGGGGTCAGTGTGTGTGGGGGGGAGGGGGGGTCAGTGTGTGTGGGGGGGGGTTCAGTGTGTGGGGGGGGTCAGTGTATGTGGGGGTGGGGGGTCAGTGTGTGTGTGGGGGGGGTCAATGTGTGTGTGGGGGGGGTCAGTGTGGTGTGAGGGGGGGGGGGTCAGTGTGTGTGTGGGGGAGGTCAGTGTGTGTGGGGGGGGTCAGTGTGTGTGGGGGGGAGGGGTCAGTGTGTGTGGGGGGGGTCAGTGTGTGTGGGGAGTGGTGTCAGTGTGTTGTGGGGGGGTCAGTGTGTGTGAGGGGGGGGGTCGGGGTGTGTGTGGGGGGGGGTCAGTGTGTGTGTGTGTGTGTGGGGGGGTCAGTGTGTGTGTGTGATGGTCAGTGTGTGGGGGGGGTCAGTGTGTGTGTTGGGGGGCAGTGTGTGTGGGGGGGTGGGGTTAGTGTGTGTAGTGTGGGGGGTCAGTGTGTGTGTTGGGGGGTCAGTGTGTGTGTGGGGGGGGTCAGTGTGTGTGTGTGTGGGGGGTCAGTGTGTGTGGGTCAGTGTGTGTGTGGGGGGGTCAGTGTGTGTGGGGGGGGGGTGTGTGGGTGTGGGGGGGGGGTGTGGGAGGGGGGGTCAAGTGTGTGTGGGGCGGTGGTCAGTGTGTGTGGGGGGGGGGGGGGAGGGGGGGTCAGTGTGTGGGGGGGTGGGTCAGTGTGTGTGGGGGGGGGTGGGGGGAGGGGGGTCAGTGTGTGTGGGGGGGGTGGTCAGTGTGTGTGGGGGGGGGGGTGGGGGAGGGGGGGGTCAGTGTGTGTGGGGGGGTGGGTCCGTGTGTGGGGGGGTGGTGGGGGAGGGGGGGGGTCTGTGTGTGTGGGGGGGGGGGGAGGGGGGGTCAGTGTGGGGGGGGGGGAGGGGGGTCAGTGTGTGTGTGGGGGGGGGAGGGGGGGTCAGTGTGGGGGGGTGGGGGAGGGGGGGCAGTGTGGGGGGGGGGGGTGGGGAGGGGGGTCAGTGTGTGTGTGGGGGGGGGGGGGGTCAGTGTGTGTGTGGGGGGGGGGGGAGGGGTCAGGTGTGTGAGTGGGGGGGGGGGGGTCAGTGTGGCGGGGTGGGGGGGGGAGGGGGGTCGGGGGGAGGGGGGTCAGTCTGTGTGGGGGGGGGGGGAGGGGGGTCAGTGTGGGGGGGGGGGGGAGGGGGGTCAGTGTGGGGGGGGGGGGAGGGGGGTCAGTGTGTGTGGGGGGGGGGGGAGGGGGGTCAGTGTGGGGGGGGGGGAGGGGGGTCAGTGTGGGGGGGGGGGGGGAGGGGGGTCAGTGTGTGTGTGGGGGGGGGGGGGGTCAGTGTGTGTGTGGGGGGGGGGGGGTCAGTGTGTGTGGGGGGGGGGGGGTCAGTGTGTGTGGGGGGGGGGGGAGGGGGGTCAGTGTGTGTGGGGGGGGGGGAGGGGGGTCAGTGTGTGTGGGGGGGGGGGGGAGGGGGGGTCAGTGTGGGGGGGGGGGGGAGGGGGGTCAGTGTGTGTGTGGGGGGGGGGGGTCAGTGTGTGTGTGGGGGGGGGGGGGTCAGTGTGTGGGGTGGGGGGGGGGGAGGGGGGTCAGTGTGTGTGGGGGGGGGGGGGGGGGGGTCAGTGTGTGGGGGGGGGGGGAGGGGGGTCAGTGTGTGTGTGGGGGGGTCAGTGTGTGTGGTGGGGGGGGGGGGGGGGGGTCAGTGTGTGTGTGGGGGGGGGGGGGGAGGGTCAGTGTGTGTGGGGGGGGGAGGGGGGGTCAGTGTGTGTGGGGGGGGGGGTGGGGGGTCAGTGTGTGTGGGGGGGGGGGGGGGAGGGTCAGTGTGTGTGGGGGGTGGGGGTGGGTGTCAGTGTAGACTCCACTCTCGAGGCCGGACAGACACGTGGGGTCAGGAGCGGGTGTGATGCACAGATTCTCGGCTCCACTCACTCACACACACACTCACACTCACACTCACACTCACACACGCGCGGGGTGTTGGGGTCTGTGTGGCTGTGACCCTCACCTGAGCAGCTCTCTGACCCACTGTCCTCTGATAGACGGCAAAAGCCGACACCCGCGCCGTCTCCATGACGCCTGCCTGCCTGCCTGCCTGCTCCGACGGTAACGTGGTGCCGTCATGCGCTCTCACGCCCACCGATGTCACGACGCACGCCACGCCCCCACCCGTCTCCCAGCCGCCCCCCCCCCCCCACGTGACTGCGTTGGTGACTGTCACTCACAGCGTTGGGACTCATGCCGCCCCCCCCTCTCCCTCCTGGTCTCCTTCAACAACAACAACAGCAAACATTACACTTGTACAGTATGGCGCCTTTCGCGTCAGCAGGACGTCCTCGCTGGGTCTCCCCTCCGACACCATTCGCAAAATATAAGCTCGTTCAAAAAATTCTGCCGCGCACAATTTCACACAGCGATGTCCCACAAACGGTCGTGGATTGAGTGAGCAAATTATTTATACTGGAGGAATTATTATCCCTCCCCACCCCTGGTAAAAGTGATCCGCCGATCGACGAACAACCAGATTCCTACTTACCGCTAGCTAAGACAGGCGTGCCGAGTAAGGAAACTTGACCAACTTTTTGTCCAGCCAGGAATCAAACCCAGATCGTCTCACTTGCAAAGCAAGTGCTCTAACCACTTAGCTACAGGTCTCTACTTTGGTGCAAATGCAATTTGTTGTTGTTGTTGTTGTTGTTGTCGATGGTAGCGTGGCTGGCTCACTTGGTAGCATTCTCACCCGGACTCACAAAGGTGGTTTCAAACCCTACATGGCCGATGTTTCCTCTTTCAGATGAGACATTTGAAAGATTCTCCATTGACCTTTTTTTTTTGGTGGTCGTGGTGGGGAACGGCATTGCATATATTGCTTCTCAGCCTTTTGCCAAAGACCAAGTTGGTCTCCTTTGGGCTGTGCAATTGCCTTTTTGTGGGCTCCCTTTAATGTCTCAAATGAGCCTAGCCCTCAGCTCTCTGTTGACTGGAATCGGTATTGTAGAGCTGCCGAGTCTGAGGCGTTTGATCCGGCCACACAAGGAAGAAACCTTGAGCCACCGGTCATAAGGATCAGACCAGGCTTGCTTGGGAAGGAGAGGAGATCAAGTGACTTACTTGTAAGATTGTGTTGCAAGAAAATGAGTCCACCTAATCTTTTGATGATTTGGCACTTTGATTTAGGTGTGGATAATGGTTGCCTAGTGGCGTGCAAACACAGTTGGCATTTGTAGAATGCAATTCAGTTTAATTCAGCATGAGGGAGGTAATAAAAAACACAGTAGTTTTCTTTTACCAGATGATAATCTTATTTTATTCCTTCTTAAAACAAGATACTTTTGGTCAGATGGGTGAGTGACAAAAGTGGAAACTTATCACCATGCTTAAAGTAGAATTTTGTATGCATATTGGGTATAGCAATAACATCTGGCATAGTTTTGTTTCTGGAAAAATCTGGAAGATGGGAACAAATTGACACATATGGACAAAGGATGAGAACATCCCTGGCTTAGTCGTGATACCGATGATTGTCCAAACAGCCTGCTGACACTTCCAGTCTAGTAATGTATGAAAATGGCCTCCTATGAAAGTTGCTGGTTGTCAAGCTAGTCAACACATTCAGAATAGGAGAGCAGAAAATGACAGGATGATTCAAACAAAGTGTTAATTCTTGGCTAACTCGATAAACAAAAATCAGACGATATATCACAAACCCCGAGGAAAAAAACTGGAATGTAAAAATATCCTGATATCTTGTCAAAATGTCTCAAATTGCTTCACAGGAAATTTCTGTCTTAAATATGAGGAGATGAACCAGCAGCCAATTTGTCCGCAGTAGATCTCACAAGAAGTAAACAAACTTATTTGAAGGCTTGTTGGCCAGAACAACCAGGAGACATTTTCTTTCCTTTTCAAGCAGTGCTAAAGGATCTTTAACATCTACCTGAAAAAACCTTGCCAAAATCCACTGTCTCACTGTCACATAGCATAGCAGATCGACTTCAGGATCCTCACTCGTGTTTAAATCCCTCCACTTGTCGGCTTGCCCTTATCTCTCTAACCTCCTCACTCCTCACAGCGGTACCAGCTGCATCTGCTCGACTGGGTCCAACTCCTCCTTGTCCTCCCGAATCCTCCGCTCCACCATCAACGGCTGTGCTTTCAGCCACTACGCCCCGAAACTTTGGAAATCCCACTCACAACCCCTTCGCATCACCCCTTCCTTCACTATCTATCAAGTCGTGGATGAAGACCTTTCACTTCAACTGCTCATACGTTCACCTTCCCCATCCCCCTGGCTCGGCCTCGGCCTCTGCCATTGTGAAGCACTCTCAGTTGCTGCTCAGCGTGGAGGGCGCTATATAAATGCAAGTCATTATTACTGTTGAAAAGGCAGACGGGATCTCGAATTAACATCTTATGTGAAGGTTGAGCCTCGGACAACACAAAACATCCCAGTACTGCACTAGAGTGTCACCCTCAACTCAACTATGACCTCAACATTTACACAGTTTGGGGAAGTCAAAGAAATCCAAAAAATTTATTTAACCACCATTATTCACTTGCTTGGAGCTCTACAGGTACAAGCAAACCTGCTCCTTTGGCAAAGACAATATACCAGTTATATTTAAAAACATAAAATAATCTAATCAATTATTTAAAATAATTTCAGTATTACTTTTGTACAATCATTTAATATTTTATTTTTTACATTTTCACCTGCTGATATTATTTGCGCAACGTATAACCATGAAACAAGATCAAGTCCTTAGAATCTGAATCAATTATTAATCATGCAAATTGGGTACCACTGTATCTATTCCTAGTATTTTTAAAACATTAAAACAGCAATTGACATAAATCAAATGAGCACATTTAAAAACAAGGGTTTTGTTTGTTTGATGTTAAATCCGACAAATTATGTAAATATTTAAGCATATAAATAATAATCCCTCCAAACAACCCACAATAATAAAATTAGTCATTTCAATCCACGACTGTTTGTGGGATACTGCTGTGCGCAATTGGTTGCCGCGTTTCACCATCAAATATAGTCAATTCACTTTACAGTATATTCTGTGAAGCACTTTGAGACGTCGATAAGATGTGAAAAGCGCTATATCAAATGTAAGGATTATTATTAACATCCATATAGAACATAAAGGAGATTGAGGTGTGTAAAACCAACACACTGACAGGTGATGTGTTAATCCATGACGGCTCCTAATGCCCTTGTGACTTCCTCCTTATTTAAAAGGGTTCTTCATATTTCAACTGATTTACATTTTCTTTGCTGCTTGCTCATAAAAATATGATATGATTATTAATATTAAATAGCTGTGGGTGTTTTCCCTGACTTTCACATTTTTATCTGTCGTCGATAGTACATTAAGATGCCTCCAAATCTGATGTCTGTGATTACTTGGCAATTGAAAATGCCTTTTTTTTCTGAAGCGTTTTCTCCCCCAACCTTATTCTGCCCGGCTAAAGTAAGGGAAATGCCATTGTATGGAAATGACAGTACAAGTGATTGGATTGTGATGGCTATGGGTATGGGGGAGAAAAAAGGTCATATTTAATGACCAGTATTCAAAAGGCTCTCACCACAAGAAAGCTGGCCAAACTCTCAATACTGATGATAATTATGGGACAAGCCTATTCCAAACTGGCATAGCATTTGAGCAGCATTAGCAGCATTTTTACCAGTGGCAAGGTATCGGAGTAGTTCAGTTGGTGGTACTCTTTCCTCTGAGTTAGAAGCTTGTGGGTTCAAACCCCCATATTACAAATAATTGTTACCAGTTTGTATGCACTGTTACAACA
The DNA here is from genome assembly GCA_035084275.1 of Hydrolagus colliei. NCBI lineage: Eukaryota > Metazoa > Chordata > Chondrichthyes > Chimaeriformes > Chimaeridae > Hydrolagus > Hydrolagus colliei. Next base: position 73,456,940 of record CM068744.1, on the reverse strand, counting down.
GGAATGATGGTTAAAGGTAAGCTCTTCTGTAAAAAGAAGCATTTTAAAGTTGTATTTGGATTGCATTGCACAACTTCAATTAGTGTTTTAATACTGGAACTAGTAATTTCATAAGGCCTATAATACTGCCATAAAGAGCAGCAAACCTGAGGATTGGGAGGGCTTCACAGACCAACAAAGAATATATGAACATAAGAATGGAGTAGGCCATTCGGCCCCTGGATCCTGCCCCGCCATTGCCATTCAATAAGATTATGGCTGATCTTCTAATCTAACTCCACTTACCCGCCTTATCCCCATATCCCTTAAACCATAAGAAATCTGTCAATTTCAGTCTTGAATATGTTCAAGGACTGGGCAAGTACAGCCTTTTGAGTTAGAGAATTCCATAAATTTCAAGAACTAAGAAACTGATTAAGAGGGAGAAAATGGATTTTGAGGGCAAACCAGCTGGGAACATAAAGACAGATTGTAAGAGTTTTTACAAATACATAAAGAGAAAGAGACTAGTAAAAGTGTATGTGGGTCCATTATAGGCAGCAACAGGAGGAATTATAATGGGGGATAAGAAAATGGCAATCAATCAATCAATCAATCAATCCTTCCATTTATATAGCGCCTTACACATCGAGAGGACGTCCTAAGGCGCTGTACAGTTAGGTAGGGACAAGAGCAGAGGGGGAAGGGGAGGGGCAGGACGAAGAAGAGCAGGAAAATCGACTATATTTGTAGGCGAGTCATTAAATATATACTTTGCTTCTGTCTTCATGTTAGAAGACAGACTTCACTGGCTCCCTATCCCAGAGAGGATCGACTTCAAGATCCTCACCCTTGTTTTCAAATCCCTCCACTCCTCTGCACCCCCCTATCTCTCTGATCTCCTCTCCCCACAACCCAACACCCGCTGCCTTCGTTCCTCTGGGTCTGGCCTCCTCCATGTCCCCCGAGTCCTCCGCTCCACCCTCGGCGGCCGTGCCTTAAGCCACTACGCCCCGAGGCTCTGGAACTCCCTTCCTCACTCGCTTCACCTCGCCCCCTCTTCCCAGTTTCAGGTCACAGTTGAAGACCTTTCTCTTCGACCGAGCTTTTGGTCACCTTCCTGCCCCTGCTCCTGGCTCGGTCCCGGGATCCGCTACTGTGAAGTGCTCTGAGACGCCGTCTGGCGCGGAGGGCGCTATATAAATCAAAGTTGTTGTTGTAGAAGACACTAAAACCTTACCAAAAATAGAGGGGAACCAAGAACTAATGTTAATGAGCAATTTAGGGAAATTAACATCGGCAAAGAATTAGTACTAGGGAAACTGTTGAGATTGAAAATTATCTTTAACATCTGCATCCTAGGGTTTTAAAAGAGGTGGCTGATGAGATAGTGGATCCCTTGTTTTTGATCTTCCAAAGTTGGAAGATTGGAAGATCACAAACGTAACATCGCTATTTAAGAAGGGTGAGAGAGAGAAGATGGGGAACTGTAGATCAATTAGTCTGACATCAGTCATAGGGAAAATTCTAGAATCCTTAATTAAGGACATCGTGGTGGAGTACTTGCAAGACCATAACATGATTAGGCATAGTCAACAACAACAACTTCGATTTATACAGCGACCTCCACACCAGACGGCGTCTCAGAGCGCTTCAACATGGCTTTACAAAGGGGAAATCATGCTTAACAAATCTTTTACAGTTTTTTGAGGATGTAACTAGCAGATTACATAGGGCAACCAGTAGTAATACTGGTTATTACTACTAATAGTATGTTGGCAATCATTGCTAAAGGGTTAGAATACAAGAGTAGGAAAGTCTTGCTACAACTGTAAGGGGCCCTGGTGAGACCATACCTAGAATATTGTGTGCAGTATTGGTCTCCTTATTTAAGAAAGGACATGCTTGCCTTAGAGAGGGTACAGTGCAGATTCACTAAATTGGTTCCTGGGATGAAGGGGTTGACCTATGAGGATAGGTTGAGCAAACTAGGCCTATATTCTTAAGAATATAGAAGAATTAGAGGTGATCTTATAGAAACCTATAGGATTATTAAAGGGCATAACAGAGTAGACATTGGGAGACTGTTTCTCCTGCTAGGAGAATCTATAATCAGGGGTCACAGTCTTAAGATTAAGGGTCAGCCTTTTTGAACAGAGTTGAGGAAACACTTCTTCACTGAGAGGGTAGTGAATTTATGGAAATCTCTACCCCAAAAGGCTGTACTTGCTCAGTCCTTGAACATATTCAAGAGTGAAATTGATAGATTTCTAATGGATAGAGGGATTAAGGGATATCGGGATAGGGCGGCCAATGGAGTTAGATTAGAAGATCAGCCATGATCTTATTGAATGGCGGGGCAGGCTCGAAGGACCAAATGGCCTACGCATGCTCCTAGTTCCTATATCATTGGTATGTTGAACTCAAAGTCTAGCCTGATACCTCAGTGGAATGCTGGAGAGACCACGACATAGTTAGGAGTACTATCCTTTGGATAAGACACAAAACTAAGGTTCTGTTTGAGTGGACTTGAAAGATGTCATGAAACTATTCAAAAAGAGAAAAGAGTCTCTTTGTTACCATGGTCAACTATCCCCAAAGTAAAATTGGCTATTTGAGGAACATTGCTGTGTGAAAATTGGCTGCTGTGTTTACTTACAAAAATAACAATCATTTTACAGTGAATCATGTGAAGTGCTTTGAGACATTCTCTTGATGTGAAAGGGGCTGTAACAAATGCAAGGATTATTATTATTATTTGGTGTTCAAAATGTTAATTCCTACCTTTAAAATATCTCCAAGATCTCACTCTGTAACCACCCTACCTCTGTAACCTCCTTCCACCATACCATCTGGCCATCCTTTTCTCTCAGGTTGTACCAGCCTGGTTCATGTCCACTCTATCCATTCACCATTGGCAGGTGGACATAATCTAAGATGATACGCCTTTGCAGTGCTGAGGGAGTATTGCATTGCTGGAGGTGCTGTCCCCCGGAAGAGACGAGGTCCCACCCGCCTGTTCAGATGGATGGTAAAGATCCCATGGCATTATTCAAAAATGAACTGGATATACTTTGAGGCGTCACCCGATGTGAAAGGTGCTATATAAATTGTACTGTATTGCATTATAATCCCCACTTTCAGCGGTAGCACAGGAATGTGAAGTTCAGTTGTAGGGAAAATTCTTGAATTCTTAATAAAAGGCATAGTTATGGGATACCTTGAAGACCATAAAAAGATTAGGCAGAGTCAACATGGCTTTACAAAAGGGAGGTCATGCTTGACTAATCTTTTAGAATTTTTTGAGGATGTATCCAGCAGGTTGGATAAGGGGGAACCAGTAGATGTGGTATATTTGGATTTTAGGAAGGCATTTGACAAGGTGCCACACAAAAGGCTGTTACTCAAGATTAAGGCCCATGGGATTAATGGGAACATATTAACATGGATAGAAGAGTGGCTATCGGGTAGAAAACAGAGAGTAGCGATAAACGGATCATTCTCAAAGTGGCATGATGTAACTAGTGGAGTGCCACAAGGATCAGTGCTTGGGCCTCAGCTATTTACTATTTACATCAATGATCTAGATGAGAACATTGAATGTAACGTGTCTAAATTCACGGATGACACTAAACTAGGTAGCAGAGTGAGCTCTGAGGATGATGCAAAAATATTGCAACAAGATATAAATAGGCTAGGGGAGTGGGCAAGTAGGTGGCAGATGGAATTCAATGTTAGCGAGTGTGAAATTATTCACCTAGGTAGCAAGAATAAAAGAATAGATTATTTTCTAGAGGGGGAGAAGTTGGATAGTGTTAATATTCAAAGGGATTTGGGTGTCCTTGTACACCAGTCCCAAAAAGTTAGTTTGCAGGTGCAGCAAGCAACTAAGAAGGCGAACGGCATGCTAGTGTTCATTTCAAAAGGTTTAGAGTACAATAGGGAAGTCTTGCTGCAACTGTATAGGGCCCTGGTGAGACCGCATCTAGAGTATTGTGTGCAGTTTTGGTCTCCTTACTTAATAAAAGACATACTTGCCTTAGAGGGGGTGCAGCATACATTCACTAGGTTAGTTCCTGGGATGAGGGGACTGACCAATGAGGATAGGTTGAATAAACTAGGGCTGTATTCTCTAGAGTACAGAAGAATTAGGGGGGATCTTATTGAAACATATAAGGTTCTTAAAGAGCTGGATAAAGTAGACACTGAGGGACTGTTTCCCCTGGTAGGAGAATCTATAGCCAGTGGTCACAGTCTTAAAATTAAGGGTCAGCCTTTTAGAACAGAGTTGAGGAAACATTTCTTCACTCAGAGGGTAGTGAATTTATGGAATTCACTACCCCAGAAGGCTCTAGATGCTCAGTCTTTGAACATTTTCAAGGCTGAGACTGATAGATTTTTGAAAAGTAGAGGGATTAGGGGATATGGGGATAGGGCAGGTAATTAGAGTTAGGTGAAAAGATCAGCCATGATCTTGTTGAATGGCGGAGCAGGCTCGAAGGGCCGAATGGCCTACTCCTGCTCCTAATTCGTATGTTCTTATGTTCTATGCAGCTGCTTTCAGAATCTGTCTCTGACCACACTCGCTACTGTTGATGTTATTTACACATCCTCTGTAAATAGCTATCAAGAAAATTTCAGTAACCTGTTAGAATCTTCACCAGAGGTGAGGGGAGATCTGTTGATGAGAAACAAATTTCATCCCGTTCAGCTTCCAAAAATAAACATGTATGTAATGCTGCCACCACTACTGTGAAACTCACCCAGCAACTGACTGAATGTAAATGTGATAGCATCAGAGGTTACTTCCAGTCAAAATGGCTCTGAATTATAAAAACACCATCAAACAGAGTGTAAGACCTTCGTATCTCACTACTGTTTCATGGGTGCTCACAAGCGAGAGTCCTGGGTTTGATTCCCAGCCAGGCAAACCCTTGGGCAAGTTTCCTTGCTCCACACAGCTGATAATAATCCCTCAAAAAAACAAGAATGAATTGCTCACTTCAATCTACGACTGTTTGTGGGACACAGAGTAACACAGAACCTATTGCCATAATTATGAGCACCCTAATTAAATTGATATGACAAGCTAAGCATGTGTAGGAGAGGGTTTACTTGCAAATGCACATTCCCAATCACTGCACTATACAGTAAATCTCATGACACACTTTGAAAGATTTTGACGACTTAATAAGGTACTGTAACAAACGCAAGAATTATTATAATATTATTTTTCCCTTTATCTGAAATGATTTTTTTAAAAAAATTGGTCACTCAATCCACGATTGTTTGTGGGAACATTGCTGTGCACAATTGGCTGCTGTGTTTCACCCACAAATATACAGTCAATTCACTTTACAGTACATTCTGTGAAGTAGTTTGAGACATCTCTAAGATGTGAAAAACGCAATATCAAATGCAAGGATTATTATTCCAGTGCCTTGGAATTATTATTATTATTAAAGGATTATTATTAAAGGATTATTATTCCAGTGCCACATCCTCCCAATGGGAAAGGCTCTATACAAATTCCAATGCTTCACTATCATGGTAGCTCAGAAGTTACTCAGCCTGGATTACCTCCCCCCACTCCTCCCATTTGCCAAGGAGGATAGTAACAACAACACAATTTTCAGTCCCAAAGAGATCCGGCATACACCCTCTCTCCCGGCAGTAATAAATGCCAATTGGGAAACGTTGAAAAGATAACTCAAGCAACACCAAACAAATGCTTTAATAAAACTAAATGTGAGAGCGCTTGCCATCTGTACTCATAAACCATTTTGTTTTCATTCACAGCAGTTAAACATTTTTTGATGGTTATTATCTCCTTTGCGGTTAGTGACCAAAAATATTGCCCGGTGGGGCATTGAGCTATGTAGAATGGAATCAGATCGCATTATGTGCCAATTTAGTTAATCTCGTAGAGGAACAGTTCATGGTATTACAATTGGCTTCAGGGACTCTGGGTTAGAGAGGAAATAACATTAATTAGAATTCCTATTACTGAATCCTATCCAATGTCTCCTGCTGGGTTGAAGAAAGTGGTCGAGGCTGGAGAAGTGGTGTTTGCCCTGATTGAATTTACTTTCATTTTACATTTCCAGTTACCTTCTATTGCTAAAAATATAGTTATATTAATTGCCATGCAATGCTTTGCAACTCCCTTTTTGTTTGACCAGGAAACTGCAACATTTGTATGTGTTGTCAGCCTGGTTGATGGTAGATGCATTTTCAATCCCACTTGTGACCTGTTAAAAGAATGGCAATTAAATATTTTGTACCCGCGCCAGGATGCCTGGATGTGAGCTATGGTTGATTACTCTGTAACCTGCACAATGTCAGCAAGGGAAAAGGTAGTCAACAACAATTTGCATTTACATAACCTCCTTCACATAAGGCAAAATCTCCAAGTACTATACTTTGCAAAGTCGTGGTCTGATGCAGAGGGGAGGGTGGGGGGGTGAGATCATCGCGAACAGCAATATCTCCACAACCATTGAGAGTATGTTGTCTAAATCGGGAGATTCGTAAAAGGATTGCTGCTGACTTCATAATACTAATAATAATCCTTGCATTTGATATAGCGCTTTTCACATCTTATCGACACCTCAAAGCGCTTCGCTGAATATATTGTAAAGTGAATTAACTGTATATTTCTGGGCGAAACACGACAGCCAATTGCGAAACATTCGATGTGTCTACACGTGTCCATTGATTGATATATTGTATGTAAATTTCCACATACTTCGAAAATCATGGCCACTGTGTATCACCAGCTATACACAGGATCATCTGACTCTGGTTTGGTTGAGTTTTCTTTTTTAGCCGTCTATCTCCCTCTCACCTTTCTGAGCAACACAGAGTCAATGGATATTCTAAAGTACTGTACAATGTTGCTTCCAACTGTTCAATCTGGCCATGTCTAGCTGATCAAATGTTTTTTTTTGTTATATTGCAGTGCAGTTTGTTCCAGGCTGCACCAGCTATCTATAGTGACAGCTCGTTTTATTACAATCAAGATTTTTTTTAAAAAAGAAAAAGCACTCTGATATTTGTATGTAGAGATAATGTTAATGTACTATACATAGCTCAAATGTCAGGCTTACTAGGTAGTTTTAGTATCTCAAATGCAACATTAACCTGATAAATTCAATGCAGGATCCCAAATGTCATTGCCAATTGGCAGTCTTCACATTATGTGGTAAATTGACCCAATTTTGAGCCTGATCTTTCTATTTTCTTACGTAAAGACTTTACTTTCTCTACAGTGAGCAAAAAGCTGCATAAATATACTGAGGTAATAAATAAAGTGCAAGTAAGTAACGGTGAAGTTTTGGGAGTTTAAAATTAAGTTTATCCTCTCTTCAAAGGTGACATATTTTTGCTTTTCTTTCCCCAATAGTACCCACCTGGCTCAAACACAGATTAAATAGCTTTCTTTTAGGGAAAAACATTATGGGATGTTCTCCGGATGTGAAAGGTGCTGTACAACTGTAATTTTGTTGTCGTTGTATAGGATTGCATTTGTATATACAATATACCACCATTTTTAAACAGAAACAGTTAGATAAATCGTAACAAGAACCTGTTGCTTTTTGTATCTCTTTGTACAGTAATGTACAAAAATAACTATTTGCTGTTCATCAAAAAATAAGCATAACATTAAGTGCTCCAGAAAGCTCCCACGTTAAAAGTGCAAGTTGTTGTTGTATAACTTCTTGTCTCATATAGACCTGGAAACAAATTTGATTTCCATTCAGCAGTTCTTGGTTCCCCCACTTCCCAAATGACACACCCGAGACTGGAAAATTTTTCATGTAGGAATATTAGGTGGAAGCCCATAATAAAATAATAATAATAATCCTTGCATTTGACATAGCGCTTTTCACATCTTATCGACGTCTCAAAGTGCTTCACAGAATATACTGTAAAGTGAATTGACTGTATATTTGTGAGTGAAACATGGCAGTCGATTGCACACAGCAGGGTCCCCACAAACAGTCGTGGATTGAAATGACCAATTTTATTATTGTGTGTTTTTTTGGGGACGGATTATTATGACAGCACAACTGAATGCTTTGTAGCATACCACGACTCTAGCATAGTCATAGTCTTAAGCAACAGAACATCCCCAGCTGCTTATTTGAATTCAAGTTGCAAATAATAAAAACTCATCATTTCAGAAGATGGAATCATTTCCATTGATTTGCAGATTAGAGCCTCCAGAATTAGCCACACTCTGTGAGTGATCACACCACTGTGCACTCCTTGAGTTGGCCACTTCCCGTTGCATCGATCTATCACACAGCTTACCATTGCAATTACTTTCATTTAACGTTGTGCAGTGGCACCACAGCTAGCCCTGCCCCATGTGAAATTGATTTTTGTTTTCTGTTAGGAATCTCTTTATCTCTCTTAACACTCTGTCTGAAAGGTTTAAATGCTTTGAATGTGACCCTTTTGTTGATGATGCTGTAATTTGATGCACTTATTCAGAGGTTGCCTGGCTGATCAATAGCCTCAATGAACATGTTCAGTTCCTGGGAAAGAGTGATTTGATTCAATTAGAGGAAAAAACAACATTTATAATGAGGGCACTTTTCAAGATCCTGCCGACATATTGATTGATTGATACAAACAAGTAAGATACTTGAAATGTAAGGTAGTCTTTTGAGAATCATCTTGATTTGAAACAGAATTTCACTAAAAGGAATATTTTATGTTTCTCTGAATGAGTGAAATGCAAGTTCAGTAATAGTAATCCTTCTATTTCATACAGCCCTTGAGATGTCTCAAAGTACTTTGCAGAATATAATGAAAAATGAATCGACTATATTTTATCCCAGCAGCTGATTGCACACAGCAGTGTTCCACAAACAGTCATTTTTTTACATTAAAAAAATTTAAAGTAACTTTCAAATTTGGAATTCTTATGGAATCATATGCCACACAGGACATTGAGAAGTGATTGTGATTGACGGCCAATGTAATTCTTTGCACGATTTCCTTCCATTCCTCTGATAAATTCCACTTCTTGCTTTGCGACTGATGCAGTCAAAACATGGACGAGTTAGAGGTTTTCAATCTAGAGAGAACCCAGAGATCTTATAGTGGTGCATAACATTTTAGATGAGATTGAAAAGGTAAATATAGAGCAATATTTTAGGATGCACCAGAACAGTAGAACATGAGAATGTAGATTTGCAAACCGAGAAGGTTTCAGCATCTCTGCACCCACATTCTGGAATTCCATCCTGCAATCCCTTCGCCTCGCTTCCCCCCTTTCCTCCTTCAAGATCGGTCTCAAGACTTTGCTCTTCGAACGTACCTTCTGCTGCCCTCCTAATTCTCCCCACTTTCCTACTCTCCTTCCCCCTGCCCCTACCCTGACCCTATCCCCCCTATCCCGACCCAACTGTGCATTGCCTTGGGATGTCCTTCCGACATGAAAGGTGCTCTATAAATGTAATTTTGTTATTGCTGTTGTTGTTTATCCAGAGAGTAAATTAATGACTGGAACTGGTTGCCAGGAAGGGTGGTTGAGTCCGGGACCAACTTACGAAGCAACTTGATGCTTCAATGGGAGGGCAGGGAGGGTGGATATTCTGGAGGGATAAGATTAGATGAGCTAGAGGGCCTTCTTCATCTGAATTATTCTTGTGAAATAAGTCATTCAAAGGGGAAGGAACGTAGCGTGTAATATGAGTTAGGACACATGGCTAACAGAGACGGTTAAATGAATAACATGCCCAATATCCTTGAATTGTTTATTCAAATGGAAGTGTGGGTTGTGTCTCACCTTTCACTTTACTATTGATTCTTTATCATTTTTTCTCTATTAACATTTCCCTCCCTCTCTCTGGTGAAGATGTTTGCTACTACAAGAGCCCGCTCGTACCTCACGACTGTTAATGTGTGAATATAGTCAGGCTATTCAATGGTGGAGAGAATACACTTGAACTTGTCATCTAGTCCTTAGCTATGACCTATTACCTTATTATCATTATTACCTAACAATGATCACAAGCGGGTGCTGGCATATACAAAGAGGGTAGTCTCTGGGTAGCTACCAGGAGTGGGAACTCGTGTCTTATTTTCTCATCATAACCCAACATTATATTGAGTGAGAGGTGAAGTGGGCTTGGCTGACATGCCCTACACAGTTGAGTAATCAGTCAACATTCCTGTCTAAGCTCACTTACAAAGAATGGCTATTGGGGTAGGGTAATAAAGAACAATTGCCACCCAAAGGACTGTACCCCAGCAAGATTCATCTTATGTTATGATTAACCTGTATAAAACGCTGGTTAGGCCTCAGCTAGAGTACTGTGTTCAGTTCCAAGCACCAGACCTTTAGAAGGATGTTAAGGCATTGGAAAGGATGCAGAGGAGATTTACCAGAATGGTACCAGGAATGAGCGACTTCAGTTATGAAAAAAGGCTAGAGAGACTAGGTTTATTCTCATTGGAGCAGAGAAGGTTACAAGGAGACCTAATAGAGGTATTCAAAATTATGAGGGGATTCGATAGGGTAAACAGGGAAAAACTGTTTCTGCTGGTGGGTGTGTCAGTGACTCGAGGTCACAGATTTAAAATAGTTTCTAAAAGAAGAGGGGAGGTGAAGAGAAATGTTTTCACTCAGCGAGTTGTTCGAATCTGGAATGCATTGCCTAAAAGGGTAGTGGAAGCCAATTTGATAACAACTTTTAAAAGAGAGGTGGATGGTTATTTGGGGAGGACGGGTTTGCGCGATTAAGGGGAGAGAGCTGGGGAATGGGATTGGCTTTGAATAGCTCTTTTGAAAGAGCTGGCACAGACTCGATGGGTTGAATGGCCTCCTTTTGTGCTGTAAAATTCTATGATTCTACAATCTTTTAAGAAAGGAGGAAAGAAGATGCGTGGCAAAAATGTGATCCACTATTGATATCAATGGTTACAACAGCAGCACAGGATACCATCTTGGAATGCTGCACAATGCCAGGCCTGAACACCTAGTGAAAGGTGCTTACCAATGGCACTACTGACACAACTGTGGGGGGTTGGAAGTGATCATAACACTGTCAAAGAGGAAGGTCTTCAGGCATGATCTGAAAATGGTAAAGGAAGGAGATAGATGGAGGGTTGAAGCAGGGAATTCCAGAGGGTAGGAGTGTTGTGGCTGAAAGCACGGCCACTGATAGTGGTACAGAGTAATCAGGGAATGCGCAGCAGGCTTGCTGAGCTATGCTGAGTGAAGGGGCCGAGGAGTGCAGTGATATACAAACTGATCAGAGCAGTAGGGAGTTGTCGGGGTGTGGAGGGATCAAAACTATTTAATGTTTTGGAATCTGGGTCCTTTTTGCTTTTTTGTGACACATTGCCCACCAGGCAGTGCTTTAGAAAATTGTTGAGCCCTGAACTGCATTTTAATAGAGTGAATGATCCTTCACACCATCCAATGCAATATCTGTTCCGTCACATACAAGGTTGTTCAAATTTTGTGTACTCCAACGGGTAATGGTGAATTAAGACTCGGGGGGGGGGGGGGGGGGGGCATCAGATATGTTTCGAAACAGCTTTTCCCTTCAGGAAGAGACCTTTTGAGTGAGATGCTACGCCTAAAGATTTCATAAACGTTTGAGGAATTTTAAGTTCACACACGGATTCTGACCAAGATATGCATCTTGAGGCTGCCCTGTCATTATGTATTAAGGATATGCTGCTGTAATAACTGATGTCCGGCCTTTTTGTATGATAATGAATAGAATAATCTTGGTTTTCTGGTTTGCTGCTCACATGTTTTCCCCCTTAGGGTCACCAGTGTCATGAATTTTTCTTGACACATAGTGTTTTTCTGTGAGATAGGGCTTTACCCTAATTGTTTTTTCTCTTCTCATAGAGTTGGATTATAGATCCCTGATACAGTACTTGAACTAACAATTTCTCCAAAATGTGGGGAGTAACACAATAAATACACCCTCAATACATTTTGTCAAACATTTTTACAGTAAATCTCCTCCCCGTCTCTCCCAAGGACGCTAGGATGTATCATATGTCAGTCATCTTGAAAGGTTGCTATATTTTTCACTACGTGCGTGTAACAGATAATAGGATTGTAAACAAGTATCAGAAAGATCGTGACTTTCTGTGATCAGCACGTCACGGACACTATTGACTCATGTTTCTTTCGGACAGGGCACACGCCTCCTGGGGAAGAATGCACGTGCGTATCTGACATTCTCAGTAATTTGGCTTGTGTGCCCTCAGGCTGGGGGAGGGTCAGTCACCTAGCTAACCACCTCCCAAACATCACCGGGCTATTATTGCTCTGCGGTACTTTGACCTTGATGCATGAGCATAGAGTGAATCTGGACAAATTATTTCACCGGAGGGGAGAGAAGCCAAGCTCAATTCTGCCCTCACTTGATCTCTCCACGTATACACTTTCCCGGAGGAACCACTGAAAACATAAAAATCAGGATTCGTAACGACTTTTTCCCTCTCCCTTGCACAGGAATAGAGATTTGGAATAGGGTACATTTGGGACAGGTGGTGCCCTGCGTCTGTGAAACCGTAGCCCAGAAAAGAATCAAGTCTTTCAGGAGAGGCCACAAGTAGTAAAGGCAATACAATTAGTGGAAAAAGAAATAGCATTGCCATATCACTCCGCATTGTGACTCCCTGTAGGCCAGACCTCCTGATGAGTTCATCAGGCTTGTCCATGAAACACCAAAGGACTCTGTAATGAAACGTAAGATCAGGAACGGTTTGAACTGCACAAATTGTAGGTAGTAACACAATTGCAGACTTCAAGGTTTACGGAAATCACAGCCGAAATTTGTAACGACGATAGTAATGGGGATTTGTCAAGTTCACAGTCTTTGTAATTATCTCAGGTTCTCTTAAAGTGAGAACGTTTGTTTGTGAAACTGCACATGTCTGAAACAGTGGATAAAAGCATCATGTAATCTGGCACTGATCCACGCAGATCAGGAACGTTGTCGGTCTACCGTCTAATGCATGAGGGAAAAGGCGGAGGTTCTAATTAATCTCAGCACCCTTGAAATAGGAAATGCAAAATCAACTTGGGTTTCATCCTCGTAATCACTTTCCACTGATCCCTGCTGGGAAATACATGCCTGGTGCCATTTGGGACATAAAATCCCTAATGCCATTAGCCTTCAGATCATAGCCTTAAACTTACTGAGGTGCAGAATCTTAAACGCAGTCTTTAATTTTGAAATGGATTTTGGAACACTTACTTTTGAGAAGTAAGGATAACTTCAGTCTCAAATTGGAATCCGGTTTTCTGCATTTATGAAAATGACTGGCTTTCAATTTAAGGTTGAATTTGAGAATTCCCCCAAATTCTGCAAAGCAAATCTAACAGTTAATACTACTACTGATAATAATCCTTACATTTGATATAGCGCTTTTCAAGTCTTCGAGAGCACTTCACGGATATACTATAAAGTGAATTGACTGTACACTTGTGGGCGAAACGCGGCAGCCAATTGCGCACAGCAGCGTCCCACAAACAGTCATGGAGTGAAGTAACTAATTGATTTTTATACTTTTCTTGAGGGATTATTACCAGGCATGTGAAATAAGGAAAATTGCCCAATGTTTCGCCCTGGCCTGTCTGGAATATGTGTTGTTAAACACATGCACACATTTATTGTAGATATATATTTAAGTGTGTTTATATGTATGTACACAGTAACTGGCAGTCACTAACCTGTCACCCTCATGCCCTGTCTGTGTTTATATACTCACACATTCACTTTATCTACATACGTACATTTAGATGTGTTTATATCTTTATTGGGGGTGGGGTGGCTGTTTATATAACTCACACATTTATTGTATATACATTAAAAAATATATATGTATAGATAGTCGGGTTAGTGACCAAGAGGATGGTTCAAATATATGACAGTGTCTTCAATACTCTAAAGGAGCCCTCATTTGTTGATTATTATCTGAAGGATGAAAGAAGGGAAGGAACACTTTCAAGTACAAATATTCTCCCTTTAAACTCTCTCCCTCACGACCATATCATCTGTGATGATAGCGATCCAAAGCCTTGTCAGCATGGCACAGTGTCGACCTGATTCCCACTTCTGAATCGAGAAAGTTTAGGATTGAAACCCAACGTTGGGACTTGAAATCACATGGCCTAAGACAGTGGTTTCCAAACGTTGAATAGTGGCGCCCCCCAAACTCAGCAACGTTTTTGTTGTGTGTGTCCCGCACTGCCCTCCCTCCTACACACTCGGCTCCACACACTCAGGTCCTCGGCTCCACACGCACTCGGGGGCTCGAGACTCTAAAACTCTGTGCTATCCCCCAGCCAATGGTACGCATCCCCCAAGAGAGATGTGCCCCTTGGAAATGACTGGTCTAAGCTGACACTCCAACACAGTGCTTGGGACAAGTTGCATTGTCAGAGATCCTTTGGATGAGATGTAAAACCAAGATGCTCACTGTCTGTTCAGGCGAATGTTAAAGATCAAATGGCAGTATTCTAACAAAAAAGGGAGTTTCTCACAGTTTCCTGGCTGACCACAAATAAAATTGATCAGTTGTTTGTGGGACATTGCTGTGACAAATAGACTGTCAGATTGACCTAGAAATAAACAGTCACTCCATGAAGTGGTCTGAGGCATCCTCCAGATGTGAAAGGCGCTATACCAAATCTAATTGCAAGCAGCATTATTACTATTATTATTTGGTAAATGGATTTGATCCAAATGGGTTGACAGAACCTTTGCAGATTAAAGATCAACATTTTTTAATAGGCCAATTGCCTGATTGCTTTATGGAATAATAATCCGTCCGTCAGTCTGTCCATCCACCCACCCACTTGCCCGCCCGCCCTTCCGCCAACCAACCAACCAACCAACCAACCAACCAACCAACCAACCAACCAACCAACCAACCAACCAACCAACCCACCCACCCACCACCCACCCAACCACCCAACCAGTAAGTAAGTAAGTAAGTAAGTAAGTAACTAAGTAAGTAAGTAAGTAAACAAACAAACAAACAAACAAACTTGTTCAATCAATTTACAACTGATGGGACACTGCTAATGCACTGCCATGATTCGCCCACAAAATAAACAGTCACGTTTTAGTGTATCATACAGAAACCTGGTTGTTGGTGGATTGGTAGATCCCTTTCCAAATTCCTCCCGGATAAATATATGGCAATAATTTGATTGCTGTGCACAGTTGGCTGCCATGTTATATCCACAGAACATCCCCTCACTCCACTACAGAATATTCTGTGAAGCGCTTTGAAACGCCTCAAAGACATGATAAGGCTCATGATAATCAAGTGCAAGGATTATTATTATAATAATTATTATATTCTTTAGCAATGGTTGGGTAGAAATTCCATCTGATTCTGCATAATGTATCATTTCAGAGTGTGCAGGATTTGCTAAATGTAGACTTGAATTTTGAAACTGATTTTTGTAACAATTTTTGTAACAATCACAGAAAATAGGTGAGAATGTCTAAAACCGAATTCAGCAATTTGCCGAATTTTGCACAGTTTGAAATGTTGCATAAATGGTCTCACTGTAGACATAGGTGAAATTTCTGTCCAGCAGTTTACAGTAATATAATCTCCAGCCTCGTCTAAGCCATTGTTATTTCTGAGCAGCTTTGTTACTAAACGAGTTAGCCATGGGAGGGATCTGTGTATTAGCGTCTGAATGAATCAGCCCATCCATAGATCGGGTAGTAACTTGCAAATTAAAGTATTATTCAAGCGGGCATCCAAGTCTGTGCGAGCCCAGTGTTCTTTTACATTTGTAAGAGCATTAATCAAACTCGTGCTGATCAGTGCCTTACCAACTGGTTCATGTTTGCAAAAATCAAGATCCAAGCATTGCATGAAATAATAAAGAGCATTGTGTCAGGGAAAACAACTCGAGGCAAGTTTCCTTACTCCACACGTCGGCGTTTACCCAACAGTGAAGAGGAACCCGGTTGTCAGTTGATTAATGGCTCGTTAACCAGGGGGTGATAATCCTTTCAAAAAATAACAAATCATTTGGTTAAGCAATCCATAACTGTTTGTGGGACACTGCTGTGCGTAATCAGTTGCTGCGTTTCGCCCACAAAATATACAACCAAAACCCTTTACAATATATCCTGTGAAGTGCTTTGAGTTTTAACAACATGATAGGGCGCTATATCAAATGCAAGGATTATTATTATTATTATTGCTATAAGAATTACAAGCTCCTCCAAGCATTAGATAAAAAGCAAAGGGGAAACACGGAGGACAAAAGAGGTGAGAAATTCCTAACTTTATTACAACTTTATATAGCGCCTGTCACTTAGAGTAATGTATTTGAGTGCTTTACATCAACAGGGCTGGATGCCGAGCAAGGGTTGGAGGTGGTCCATTGTGGGGTTCGAAGATTGGAAGTAAGATGGAAAGAGTGGGGGCAATAAGGAGAGGGAGGGACTTCCAGAGGTTAGAGGTAGAATCTATGGTGGTGCGGAGAGGACACGGGATGTGCAACAAACCCGAGTAAGGTAGGTGGAGGGAACTAAGCAGAGGAATAGGGCAGGAGGAGACCAACAACAGCAACAAATTACAGTACATTTGTATAGCACCTTTCAACAACAACAACTTTGATTTATATAGCACCCTCCACGCCAGTCGGCATCTCAGAGCACTTCACAATAAAGGATCCCAGGGGTGAGTCACGGGCAGGGGGAGAAAGGTGACCGAAGGCGCGGTCGAAGAGAATGGTCTTTAGCTGAGACCTGAAACTGGGAAGAGAGGAGGAGAGGCAAAGGGAGTGTGGAAGGGAGTTCCAGAGCCTCAGTTCGTAGTGGCTGAAGTTTAACTTTTGGAAGATGTCCCAAAGCGATAGACAGTCAGGGATCATCATCTGAGCTGGTGGTTGCGATCAGGAGGGGTGAAAGGCATGGATGGGTAGGTGTAGGAGGGTGACTGAAGGCACGATCAAAGAGGAGGGTCTTGAGATGGGTCTTGAAGGAGGCAAGGGAGGGGTGGGCGAGGCGGAGGTCAGAGAGATAAGAAGGTCTCCGGGCTTGAATGGATTTGCAGCTGAGGCCAAGGACCTTAACATTAATCCCCTGAGAGATACAGAGAGAGTCTATCCTATCTTCTTTATCACTAAATGCATATTCCCCACAAAATGTCCAGTGACTAGTCAATTCAACATTCTTTTTTATGCTTTTTTCAAAACCACGATGCAGGGATTAGGGGAGACAGGGAGTGATAGTGCCTTGGAAGATTCGTTTAATTCTGACAGAGAGCTGAATTGACATCAGCAGCAACACGGCAATGACCCCCACCCCCCACCTCAGTGCTGTTCTCATATTATTTCAGCTGCCTCATAATGTCAGGCTCGGGAACTCCTGCTAGCCAAATACCCCAGTGCTAACAGGACCTGGTATTCAACAGCAGAATCACAGAAAGACAAACCAAAGTAAAGTTATTTAAAAAAAATATATATATATTTTCCCCCCCTTCCCTCCAGTTGTCTCCTTTCCTGGAACTGGAGGCAATCACTTATGATGGGATTAGGGTCCACAAGGCATCACATGCCTTGTTGGATTCAACCCAAGTCGCCGTGCTGCATGTGTGGGCCCAGATAACAAGTGTCGGTCGGCTATTTAACCATATGGTCACTGTGGCTGTCCTCAACCAGGCTCTCTCTCTCTCACACACACACACACACACACACACAGAGCACTTCTCAACAGAGAAGTGGTCAGTGATAAAGAGTGAGAAGTGATGAGACAGTGATGATTATTCCGCTCACCAGCCAGGGACACTGAAGTCAATTGTAGCCTACGCACCACAGCACTGGCTCAGAGTAGCTAACAGCACAAGAGTGAAAACATAGCCAAGAACTTGCTCCAGCAGAGCATAGACCATTGAACCTAGTCTTAGATTCCTCAGTTAGAATATCACAGTGTAGGAACATCAAATCTGCAATGATGTTTGAAATCCTTCCGACATGAAAGGCAATATGTGGAGCTCCAGTAGCTCAGTGGTTAGAGCACTCGCCTTACAAGCGTGAGACCTGTGTTCGAATCCAGGCAGATCAGGGCGAAACCTTGGGCAAGTTTCCTTATCCACACACACGCTTAATAATTATCCCTCCCCAAAAAACCACAATATTAAAATTGGTCATTTTAATCCAAGACGGTTTGTGGGACACTGCTGCGTGCAATTGGCTGCCGAGTTTTGCCCACAAAGAAATATACAGTCAATTCACTTTACACTATATTCTGAGACGTCGATAAGATGTGAAAAGTGCTATATCAAATGCAAGGATTATTTTTATAATATATATGTAATTTTGTTGTTGTTTCTACATTTCAGCCACTCAACTTGGCCACCCCTGTGTGAAGAGGGCTTTTTGTTACACCCATTTGCATTTATACAGCTCCCTTCACCTTGGAACGTCCTCCCAACGTGAAAGACGCTATACAAATATTGTTGTTGTTGTCCATTCAGGATGATATGGGAGTACTTACAAGGATGGGGTTGTATCCCAGATAAGCAACAGGGAAGAGAGAGGGAGCAAGTGAGAGGAGGGCATAGCTACATACAAAAAGGTGGGTGTTAAAGCAGGATTTAATGACAGATAGAGAGGGGGTGAGACTGAGGAAGTTCCAGAGGTGGTAACGGGGAGAATCTGAAAACCTCGCCACTGATGGCAGAAGACAGTTTGCTGAGTGGAGGAGCCGAGCAGAGGAGTAGGGACTAGGAGATGTTGGGGAGGAGAGAAATATATAGATGAGGACCTTGAAATTAATCTGTTGCGAGATAGGGAACCAGTGAAGTTTTTGGCAACAATTTGACAAGCTGTTAAATTAATCTTAATTTTGAAGTTGTTTTTCTGTACTTCCTAGCAGAATTTACAGAATAGTGGCATCAAAATGAAGACATATTTGCCAAATTCCAGATGCGCTGAAATGTTACGAAAATAGAGTAAGTTAGACCCGGGTGGAATTACTTCCTCTTCAGCAGGGTACATTATCTCACTAAATCATGTAACTTCCTTCAGATTTATAGGATATTACCGTGTAATAAACCCTGTGTCAAATGCTAGGACGATTACATTTATTTCTTATACACAAATACTTTGCACTCTGTGTATTAAACGCTTCCCTCTATCTCTGTTTCTACATCTGTGAGTTGCGTTGATCCAGGAAGTTCCTGGAACTCCTGTAGCTCAGTGGTAGAGCACTCGCCTTACAAGCGTGAGACCTGTATTCCAGACAGATCAGGGCGAAACCTTGGGCAAGTTTCCTTATTCCACATACATGCCTAATAATAATGCGTCCAAAAAACACACAATAATAACACTCTGGATCTCCATCCCGCAATCCCTTTGTCTCACTTCCTCCCTTTCCTCCTTTAAGGCCAGTCTCAAGACCTTCCTCTTCAACCGTGCCTTCTGCTCCCCTCCTAACTCTCCCCCTTTTCCTACTCTCCTTACCCCTTATCCCGACCCCCACCCCACACATGCTCAGGTCTCGACTTAACTGTTCAGCGCCTTGGGACGTCCTCCCGACGTGAAAGGCGCTCTATAAATGTAATTTTGTTGTTGTTGTAATAAAAATTGGTCATTTCAATCCACGACTGTTTGTGGGACACTGCTGTGCGCAATTGGCTGCTGTGTTTCGTCCACAAATATACAGTCAATTCACTTTACAATATATTCTGTGAAGCGCTTTGAGACGTCAATAAGATGTGAAAAGCACTACATCAAATGCAAGGATTATTATTAGTGTTATGCAATCCTTTTACGAATTTCACAAATTAGACAACATACTCTTGATTGCTGTGGAGATATTGCTGTTCACAATGATCTCACTCCCCCCCACCTCACCCCCTCCACTCACCACCTCCCCTTAGCAGTGTTATCCTACTATTAAAAATCTGAACTTGTTGCAGCTGCAGACCAGGTGCTGAGTGCATAAATTCTCCTGAGAGAACAAGACTTTTGGAAACAAAGAGACTTGTATTGTGTGGGGAGCAAAGGGCTTTTACATAGCAAGTACCTCCCTCTTCAGAGATGTTTTCCCTTTTGCTCTCCTTGAGACAACAACAACAAATTACATTTGCTCAGCCCCTTTTACGTCAGACGGACGTCCCAAGGCACAGAAACAATCACCAAGCAGTGAAGGGAACTGTTTACTTGATTGCCTCATCGGTCATCAAAAGAAGGAAGACAGTGGTTCCTCCGTGGGCTTATTGTTACTTTGCTTCCTTTGGTCACGTAGAAGAGGCAAACATGTGGGGCAGCAAATAAGGTTCAGGAAGGGGAATTCATGTGATTGCAGCTGGAAAAATCGCACAGAAACGGGCAACACCATGCGATTTTCCGCTGGTTTGCATTATGTTTTCCATGACACGATTAAAAGAGGTTTAGTTGAAAAAGCTCTCCAGTCCAATTTATCTAAATCTTCTAGAATACCCACCCACGGCCCATGCCTTACCATTACAGCATCCAGCTGTTTCTTCAGACCATCCTAAAGATCTGAGGGAAGTCACAAATTTAAGTGGGATCGAGCTGGTTCTTAAGCGAGTCCAGCGTCCTGAACTCAATCGCACTCCCTGATAGCTGCTTCCAGATGTTATCATACCCTCCTGGCCAGAATCTGGTCTAAATTTGCCCTTCATAAACCTCGGCTTTCTAACTGTATTAAAAGCCCAAGGAATGACTAACGATAACTATATCAGCAGCTGAACCTATATGTTACATGCACTAATTCATGGCTAGGCACTCAGTGATATGGTGTCTGAACAATTAGACACTCACCATGTTCAGTCTCTCATCGGAATCTTGTCTTGTCAGAATGTAATGCAGAAATGTGGCAGAATCAAAAAAGGGACAAATCAACGTTTGGGAGTTTTCAAGTGGTGTAATTTCTGTGAAAGCTCCTAGAGAGAATAATAATCATCCTTGCATTTGATGTAGCGCTTTTCACGTCCTATCGACGTCTCAAAGCGCTTCACAGAATACACTGTAAAATGAATTGACTGTACATTTCTTAGGCGAAATGCGGGAGCCAATTTTGGATAGTTATGGAGTACTACTGGAGGAAGCTTGGGTAACACTTATTGTAATAGTGATTATTATTTGTTATTATTTATCCTTGTATCTTACACAGGGCTTCATCGTGTCATCAGAATGTTTCAAAACAACTTCACAAGATCCACGGTGACCTTATTCATCAATAAAACCCTGGTGTTTTTCATCAAATTGAAATAACATGATTAAAAATGGAGAAAGTTGTATTATAATACTATTTCTTGCATTTGTATAGTGTCTTTCATGTCGGGAGAACATCCCAAAAGCGCTTCACATGATATACTGTAAAGTGGATTGACTGTGTATCTGTGGGTAAATACGGCAGCCAATTTGCACATAGCAATGTCCTACAAACAGCCATGAAGCGAATGATTGTTGACATGACACACAGCGGGTTTAAATCTCACATCAAAACTTAAACTCATAACATAGGCTGAAACTCCAGTACAACGCCTAATAATAATCTCTCAATTAAAAAAAAATTGGTAATTTCAATCTACAACTGTTTATGGGACACTGCTGTCAGCGTCCTGGGACACCCTGCTGACATGAAAGGCGCTATACATGTTGTTGTTGTTTGCAATTGGCTTCTGCGTTTTGCTCACAAATACACAGTCAATTCGCTTTACAGCATATTGTGTGAAATGCTTTGAGATCTAGAAGATGTGAAAAGCGCTATAACAAATGCAGATTATTATATTATGTTTTTATTATTACTGCACTAGAGGTTGTGCTGCATTGTTGAATGTGCTGCTTTTCCTTAAATTGAACACCCATCTGCCGTACAAAAAGAAAACAGAGTTTTTACTTGTATTTTGGCCGGCAACCCTGCAGATTAAATCAATGAATCTACTAAAAGCTGCTTGTGGGACCTTCCTGGTATAAATCGCTGCTTTCTATAGCTGCCTGTAGCAAAATACTGCACTTGGAGGTAATTAACTGGGAAGCACTTTGAGACGGTTTGACGTGGCAAGGCACTAAAAGTGTAAGTTCTCTCTACCAGAACCTTCTGATTGTATTAGCCATTTAACATGCTCCCATTGGGGCTCCTATAGCTCAGTGGTTAGAGCACTCGTCTTACAAAGTGTGAGACCTGTGCTTCGAATCCAGGCAGATCAGGGTGAAACCTTGGGCAAGTTTCCTTATTCCACACGCCTAATAATAATCCGTCCAAAAAACCCCACAATAATCAAATTGGTCATTTCAATCCACGACTGTTTGTGGGACGCCGCTGTGCGCAATTGGCTGCCGCGGTTCGCCCACAAATATACAGTCAATTCACTTTACAATATATTCTGTGAAGCGCTTTGAGACGTTGATAAGATGTGAAAAGCGCTATATCAAATGTAAGGGTTATTACTATTATTTAATTGTCAGCGAATGTGGCAGGCAATTTGCACACAGCAATGTCCCACAAAACCACAAAGTGAATGGCCAATGTTATCTGGCAATTGTCGACCAGAACATTCCCTTTCTTTACATTTTGAAGTAGTGCCAGGGGATCTTATTGTCCATCGAAATAAGACAAATGGAATCTCTGTTTGTTTCAATCGAAAAACGGCAACGCAATGCTTTCTCATTGCTGCTCTGAGTGTCAGCCTTGATTTTCTAACATGTTATCTCCGAGCACTGCTAGGCTGAATCAATGTGACAGAGGATTTACTAGTTACTGGCTGACAGTTTGAAGGAATTCTCTTCACAAAGTTATCCATTAATGTTTGCAGCACAAAAGATAAATCTATCGTCTGTTGAACACAAGATCAATACACTTTCTGCCCACCACTTTTTAATGAAGCCCATAAATGATGTGCGGTCATTACTGATTAAGGCAAATAAAATGTTGGTATCTTGGGCTTTTAGGCACTTAAAATTATTACTTGTCTGGAGTGTAGACGATTTGTTTCTGATAGTTTCTATTATTCTGAAAAGCTGCTAATACTTCTCCCTCTCATCTTCTGTTTCATACAAGTGTCCCGTAGCTCAGTGGTTAGAGCACTCGCCTCACAATCGAGAGACCTGGGTTCTATTCCCAGAAAGATGAAATGTTGGTCAAGTTTCCTTCCTCCACATGCCTTTTTACCAAATAGTAAGTAGGAACTCGGTTGTTAGTTGATTGGTGGATCGTATTTCCAGGGATAATAATCCCTCAAAAAAATAATAATCCGGTCACCCAATCGACGACTG
Source organism: Hydrolagus colliei (assembly GCA_035084275.1). NCBI lineage: Eukaryota > Metazoa > Chordata > Chondrichthyes > Chimaeriformes > Chimaeridae > Hydrolagus > Hydrolagus colliei. The sequence continues at coordinate 73,433,689 of CM068744.1, read as the reverse complement.
TTTGTGGGATATGCGATGCGCAATCGGCTACCGCATTTTGCCCAACAAAATATACAGTCAATTCACTTTCCAATAATGTAATTTTGCTGCTATTGTTGTATAGAAGTATAATTTTGTTGTTGTTGTTGTTATTGTGTGAGGCACTTTGAGAAACCTAGAAGACGTGAAAAGCGCTCTATCAACTGCAAGGATTATTTATCTTCTTCTGAAGGTGATGGCAAAGAGAGGAGGGAAATCATATCTGAAAACACCATGTTCTCTGGGGAGCTCCCAGGGCACAAACCTTGACTGGTTTCCCCCCACTCCTTAACACAGAGACAGTGAGCCCACCAATTGCATATACTGTACTGATTTGAACCTTCCAATTATATTGTCATGTACAGCTCAGTTCCATCATGCCCAGTTAAGTGGAGTCCCATAGCTCAGTGGTTAGAGCACTCGCCTTACAACTGAGAGACCGGAGTTTGATTCCAGTTGGGGGCAAAACCTTGGGCAAGTTGCCTTATTCCACATGCCTGATAATAATCCCTTAAAAAAAAGAAACAATAATAAATCGGTCATTTCAATCCACGACTGTATGTGGGGACGCTGCTGTGCACAATTGGCAGCCGCGTTTACCCACAAATATATGGTCAATTCACTTTACAGTATATTCTGTGAAGTGCTTTGAGAAGTCTAGAAGACGTGAAAATTGCTATATCAAATGCAAGGATTGTTATTACAGTATTAAGTAACTGAGCCATTGAGCATTGTAGAAAAGGCTGTTAATCCTTACTTGTTCATTTTGCAGTAAGCAATTCTCTATGTAGCTTTCTTACAGGGATGTCCAGCTACCCCATACTCTTCACTGTATGAAGAGTTCAGAATTGCTTCAAATATAGGCACTTTGAAAACAAAATTCAGGGGTTTAAATAGAAAGGGTTTTTCACATGCAATATTGGGACTCAGTGAAAAATGTTCTCTTCAAACCTCCGAGGGCTTTTTGTTAAAGAGTCCTAACAGATTGAGTATATCTGTAATGTTTGCCAGATGTTAATAGACTACACCAGTGCTCTCTAACCTTTGTAAAAACTCAAGAGGGAGCCAAGCCTATTATTTGGCCAGTGTAACAGAGAATTGAAAATCCCATGTAAAAAAAACACCTAATTTCTGAACCCTTACACTTCCTGGCAGGTGTTTGGGACTTGGTTCCCAACAAGTGGGATTGGAGATCACACGAATGCAGTGGTGGGTCTTTAAATGACCATCTGCTTACATTATTGACTGCCCAGTGCTGCGAGAGACCACAGTACCGTTGCACAGCTGTGATAAACGGCAAAAGGGGCCTTTTGTGATACAGTTACTCAAGCAAAGGAACTAAAGTACAAGGAATTCACTAGAGCCAAGGAAGACAGGATGTGTTTCGTCCTACTCTACAATGTTCTTCTTTCCTCTTCCAAAGGCACAAGTCTGTTTCCTCACCTGACTTCCAACACACAGGGCTCTCTGGAGAGCTATCAGGAACAGGAACCCTGACTAATTTTCCCTTCCTTAATACAGGGACAGTGTATTAAGCACCTCCAATCGCAAGCCAGCCTTGAGATCAGCACATACTGACTGTGACTCTGGTCACTGCGGTTTAACTGAGGCTAATCTCTACAAATAGCCATCTTTTTGCTGTGTAATTTATATTTGGGATTCCTCGTTATAAAGATGCTGTGAACAGATTGCTTCTTTGAAGCGCTCTGAGACGCCGTCCGGCATGGAGGGCGCTATGTAAATCGAAGTTGTTGTTGTTGTTTTAACAATGTACATTTTCTCCCAATTCAGTTATAACGATAACTTTGCAATTTGGATTAGTGCATTATCATGTGGTCGAGACATCTCAAAGCGCTTCACAGGATACAATGTAAAAGCTGCAGTGACCGTGTATTTTGTGAGTGAATGTAGTCACCAATTTCTGCAGAGTAATGTCCCACAAACAGCCATAGAGTGTGTGAATTACTTGAAGGATTGTTGGCCATGCGTCCACGACACTTCTTTTTTCAAATAGTGTCATGGGATCTTTAACGTTCGACTGAACAGACAAGATGGGAAATAGGTCTAACGTCTCATCTTAAGGATGGCACATCCAACAATGTTGCACACCCCCCAGCATCGCGTTGGAGTGCAATCAATTGGCATAGATCGCAATCAATTGGGATCTCAGAGACAAGTCTGTTTCTGCACTGTACTGCAGTCACACAAGTTATAATAATAATAATCCTTGCATTTGATGTAGCGCTTTTCACATCTTATTGACGTCTCACAGAATATACTGTAAAGTGAATTGACTGTATATTTGTTGGCGAAAGTTTATACACATAGACTTCCAGCAGGCGTTCTTGATGATGATCAAGGACAGGAACACTGACTGATATATCACTTATCTAGTCTGGCTATGTTGAGGCTAATTGTAGCCTCTCTGCTGGACTGTCTGAAATGAGTGTAATTCTTGCAGGCTAAGGCTTGATGTTTGTGATCTAATCTGTAATATGTGATATGGTGCAGTCACTCACTGTGATACTATGGTTACATTTCTTTCTCTCCTCACTCCCTTCCCCTCCCTCTGCATTGATGACTCCCTGATCTAAACCAGCCTGAGTGGAAGACAGTAACTGAGGCAAGAAGTTTTCTCAATGCAGAGGAGAGAAACTCCACCTATTCCAGGCTTCCCTCACTCCTACTGCAGGCTAACTCGGGAGTGCTATCTGAAGAAGACTGGATAAATTATAGAGATAAAACATAAAAATATGATGCAGATGCTGGAACCCTGAAACCAAACCAAGACGTTGCTGGCAACACTCAGCAGGTCATGCAGCATCTATGGAGAAAGGAAAAGTGAGTTAACGTTTTGGGGTCCGTGACCTGACGAAGGACGGAGGGAGAGGGTTAAGTATGAAAAGGAATAGATTAGCAAAAGGAAAGCACAATTTACAAAACTGGAAATCTAAAACACAACTCCCGAGTTAAACATAATAATCTCAAACCATTTACGTCAACCACAGCAAGGGATGTGATCACTTGCAACAAATCATTTCCATGCGGCCTCCATGGGTTTGCTAGACACTGGTTTCTAATTGCAACCAATTAACACATCTCAGTCGGAGTGTCACATGCCATTTCTTATGCATATCTCAGACGCAGCAACAGGAAAAGCTGTGGAATATCACAGTTCATTACTGAACCACCATGAAACTAAACATCCTGCAACACTTCAATTGTACAGTGTTTATCTTTAATTTGGTCGTATTATTATCCTTTTTATTCCACACAGTAGTCTCTGCTGAGTTATGTTTCCACAGGAACCCTGGTCCAGGCAATCACTATTTTCATCTGACAGTTGAGGGTTAGTAGGATTAATTAGCTCCTCGGCAGCCCTCAAGGAGCTACATTTGGGCACTATAATAATAATAATAATTCTAATTTGAAGTCATCTCAAAGCGCTTCACAGAATATACTGTAAAGTGAATTGAACTGTTTATTTGAGGGCGAAACGCGGCAGCCAATTGCACACAACAGTGTCCCACAAACAATCATGGATTGAAATGACCAAGTTTTTTTGGGGTGTGTGGTATTATTATCAGCTGTGTGGAGTAGGGAAACTTGCCCAAGCACTTTCGCCTGGCTTGGAATCGAACCCAAGTTTTTCTCTTTTAAGGCGAGTGCTCTAACCGCTGAGCTACATCACTCCATAAAAATGAAAGTTGTTGTTGGACATTTGAGCTCCCCTGGGTTGGGGAGGAGATAAAACAGCCAGCGTTCTTGTTCGGGGTTCACCTACAAAATACACGAAGTATACAAAATGCAAAATACTGCAGATGTTGGAAATCTGAAACAAAAACAGAAGTTGCTAGGAACACTCAGCAGGTCAGGCAGCATCTATGGAGAAAGGAAAAGTGAGTCAATGTTTTGAGTCCACGACCTTTTGTCAGAACTGGGGCATGTTGGGAGGGAGAGGTTTTTAAGGACTAACAGAAAGGGGAGAGGTGGGGCAAGGAAGAAAATGGGGTAGAGGACAGGAGAGGATGGGTTAAAGAGGTGTTATATACAGGATATCAAAAGTATATCCTGTGAAGCTTAGACATGTGCTTCTGACATGAAGGGTCTTATAATTTTTTTTATACATGTTGGATTCATATTTTATTCTGTGAGAAGGGCACGATATATTGCAAGTTGTGTTATGATCCTGTGACCCTCCTGTCGCTCCCTCTAGAAAATTCTGTATGGCTGTATATGTGTGGACATTGACTGAATATAATAATAATAATAATCCTTGCATTTGATATAGCACTTTTCACGTCTTCTAGACATCTTAAAGTGCTTCACAGAATATACAATAGTGAATTGACTGTGCATTTGTGGGCGAAACACGGCAGCCAATCGCATACAGCAGTGTCCCGCACACAGTCGTAGATTGAAATGACGAATTTATAATAGGTTTTTTTTGGGACGGATTATTATTAGGCTGAAGACTGGGATGAGGTTTCACGAACAAGGCTTTCAAGGTCAAATAACCTGCTGACACTCATTTTAAATTCACACGTCAAGAGTGAGGTAATGTTAAGTCTTCCCCTCACGTGCACAGCCTGAATCAGCAGTTCCATTGGGAGATTAAAAAATTGAAAAATTTAGATTTTTAAAAATAATAAATAGGGTATATACCATGATGCTCTTTGACGCTCAATGGCAGGTGACCATTTGATGTCAGTGGGCTGGGCGGGGCTTCTCAGATCAAAGTCCAGCTACCAACCTGAGAATTTCCTGGACCATATGGCTCTTCCACATAACTTGCTGATACTTAAGGCTCAAAAGGCCCAAATGCCTATCCCTGGTCCTAAGTAGGCCCTTTGACTTAGTTGATCTCATCTCATGTAGAGTCCTGTACCTCAGAGCACTCACCTCACAAGTGAGAGACCTGGGCTCAAATGCTGGCATGACGAAACATTGGGCAAGTTTCCATACTCCACGTGGCTCTGTTTACCTAGAAGTAGGTACTGGTTTTTAGTCGATTGGTAGATCGGTTTCTGGGGATAATAATTCCTTAAAAAAAATGAATTGGACACTTAAATCCTCTACTGTTTGTGGGACACTGCTGGGCACAATTGGCTGTGAAGTGCTTTGAGATCTCAATGACGTGAAGGCACTCCTATCAAATGCAAGGATTATTTGTCGTCAAATGACCCTTTGTAATTCTAAACCTATGCCCACTTGATGTACTTCCATGGCATATCTGAATGTAAGATGCATACCACTGTGCTCTTTGATGCTCGACTGTAGGTGAGCATTTGATGTCAGTGGCAAACAACAACAACATCAACAACATCGATTTATATAGCGCCCTCCAAGCTGGACGGCGTCTCAAAGCGCTTCACAATAACGGATCCCGGGACCGAGCCAGGGGCAGGTTCGGTCCCGGGATCCGAGGCTAGACTTTCGTACAAGTAAGTCTGTGTCTTTGGGGGCCAGGTGCTGTTCAATTCACAACAACAACAATTGACATCTATATAGCACCTTTCACGTCAGGAGGATGTCTCAAAAACATTTTACACAGCTAACTGGGCACCTGGGCAGGTGAAAACAGGTGACCAAAAGTTCAAAAGGTCTTGCAAAATGGAGGGCCGAGGTGGAGCAGCTCCTGGATAGAGCTTCGGAGGGAAATGGCAGAATGGCTGACAGCTGGGGAAGGTGGGAAACATGGGCAAGGGAAGTAAAACTGGCCAGTGTTAGCTGGGTGGAAGGCATGTCGGTGGGGGCTGCGGGGGGGGATAAAGTGGTAGGTCAGCTGAGGCCGTTGGAGACCTCTGAACTCGAGGACTAGGATTTTTTTTGTAATTCACGTGTGCTCCATCCACATCACAGGCATAGAGAGAGCATCAGTGTGGGTTTAACATTGTTTATTGTGCTGTCAAGAGCAAATTTACAAGAAAATGCCTTACATTTTAAAAAAAAGTAAACAAGCAAACTGCAGACCTGCAGTGCACTCCAAGTGCCACAAACGCATCTATTTTAGAAATATATTTGCATTATTTTACATTAGCACAACAGTAACCAAGATACAAGAGTGTAATGGATACAGTGCGTAGCGGATGTCAAATCTTTTTTTTAAAAAAAGCATCTCACCCCCCCGGTTGTCCTGTAATCCTGTTGGGTTCTTTTTCTCTCCAGAATTTCGGCCACACTCACAAAAAACAAGCAGTTACGATATCTGTTAAAAACTTCTTGACACAACTCTTTTTTGGTGGGAAAGGAATGAATAATTGGTCTTGACAGAAATGTACTTTTAGAGTGGACAGGAAGAATTTCTTTCCTGTACGTAACCAACGAGCCAGGGATGCTGGGGGTGGGTGGGGTGGGGGTGGAGGGGGGGGTGGAGAAGGAGGGGCGGATAGGATTAAGGGAAGGAAGGATGGTACAGGGTTTTCAGCAAATAACCTTTCTTTAGGGATAGACAGGAAAATCTCGACCTTAAATTTAACCAGAGCATCTTTGACTCCAGTACGTACAGAGCAAACACCTTACATCTTGTCATGTTCTAACTCTTCATTAATCGTCAGATTAATAAATTAGGTCATTTAAACAATAAATTAGATTTCTTTTTTTTTCCTTTTCAGTTTCAAGTTCAGCGAGCTCCAATCTCAAGTATCTACAACAATACTTGAGAATTTCCAACTACGAAACAACAATTACAACATTTTCACATTAAGCAAACTGGGTGATGGATTCTCTCATGAAAGCACTTTAAAAGGTATTACACAAGAAAAAAGGGGGTGGGGAGTAATTAGTATAAAAAGTGCCAAGACCTGTCATTTTGTTTTTAATATATTTAGTCAATTAGACTTTTAACGACTAATAGACAAACTACACAAAAAAGTCCAGCTTATCAATGACAACATTCCAGTAGTTATTTTCCACTAGTGAATTCTCAGTAATAGGAATCTTGTCATGCTTTTGTGATTTCCTCTCTCTCTCTCTCTCTCTCTCCCTCCCTCAAATTTGACAAGACACTGTATGTTTGTGAGGTCTTCCCAAGGATATGGAGATGTCTTTTCACAATTACCCATAACACAGTGTGCATTGTTTCGGAAAGCAGCCGTCTCTTAGGAAATGCCATTACACCAATCAGCTTTATGGAAATGTATGTGTTTCTTCCCTTTCCACCTCTCTTTCCCCAGCTGCCAATCACCTGTCCCCTCTCTTGTCTCCTCTCCTGAAGGCATTGTTGCTCCCTTCTGCCTAGGTAAGATTCCCATGGGTTCTGCTCTGTTACCTCACCGAATGGCCATTCGTATGTGAGCTTTGACAGTCCAGAGTCCTCCATGACCTCGTGGCTCAATATTCAGCATGGCAGTCGAGCCCAATTGTGCCTTACTCTGATACGCACACACGTGCACCGTCAGAAGGGTTCTGCTGGATAGCAACCAGAAGCAGGAAGGAGGCTTGCTGGCCGATATTTTTCCCCACCTACAAACCAGGAACACTGAATGCATTGCGCCCCCTTAGTGCCACCCCAGCTAATATCAGCTCTCTCACCGTAAGATAGGGATTGGAGCTAGGATACTTCTGGTCTGCGGAGCTCAGCTACTCACTAGATAAAACGATCTGAGTCATTAGAAGGGAGTGGATTGGTGGTAGGTATGGGGGGCTGGTTGGGGGGGTGGGGGGGGGGGGTTCTGGGGCTGCCAGTCGCTGAGCTGTTTGTTTAAATAAAGCACGTCTGGTGCATTCCAATTACAAGAGAAAATGTTTACACTGAGATTTCAAAAGGAAAGAAGGACAAATATACACACATACAATGACAGGAACAACAAAGAACAGTGTCGCCTTGTGCATAACCTGTTGAGGGTTACGTTATGATAGCAATCAAACAAGGAATGACCCATTAAACTGTACAGTCAATCAACAACATTCTGACCTGACTGGGCCTAGGCAGGAGGTGGGGTGGGTGGTGGATGGGTAGCGAGGGGTGGGGGGAAGAAACATTGCAGCCTTGAGAAGTAAAACGCCACCAGTGAACACGTTATTTAAGGATAACTGTGAAATCCACAATGCAATCTTTTAAAGCCTTTTGAAGGCTGAAACAAGTTAAGTAGTAAGTAGTGAGAGCGAGTGATGCTGAAGCTGTCAGCAAAAGGCACAAAATCTTAGGTAAAAATGAGATGCTCTTTCCTTTTCGTGGATTCTGGAAGCCATCAAGCACTGAAATGGAATGCCTGTTAAGCTATTTTTTTAAACTGGATAAAATCTCTCTAGGATATAAATACATTAAACAGGAAAACATAGAAAATTATATATATATACAAATACTTTTTGTTTTTAGCATAATATATATTAACATAAATATTCCTATAATGCTAATGTTTCACAAAGCATAATTTCCTTTTTTTTTCTTTTTCTGAGCTTCAAAAAAGGTGCTTGATTTGAGCAATATATCATTACGAAGCTTCCTACCACGGAAGCAGTTTCTAGTCTGCATACCAGTTAAGTACAAACCCCCACCCAGTCTTCTCTTCAATATCCAAGCAGGAACTTTGTCCAACAAAGTTTCTTCGATTTTCACCTTCGAAACTCTAGGTTACCCCCACCAGAGGGAGTCGGGAGCCTTTTTTAGGGGGAGGGGTGTGGGGTGGGTGGCTGGGGGAAGAAGGGAGGTAAGGTGGAGAAAGGGAGGCAGGCAGGCAGGGGGAAAAAACCTTTGTGTTTGTTGTTGTCGTCTCTGGTGGTAATCTTACACGATCCAGTGCTAATATCATACAATTTTTTTTAAAAGTTCGGGCGAAGCCACTCAACTGTGCTTTGCCAACCACCAACTGGCCAATAAAAAAGCAGCACACGATAACACTTTTAAGATGGCCTCAAGTCAACCTACCCCTTAATATCTTTGCCATGCACTCTTTGAAAAGAAAAAACAACGTCCTTACTTATCTTACGTTTCCACGTGTACAGAAAATGTTGCTTCTACGGTAGGCCCTGGGAGCTTGGGGACCACGGAGGTCCTTTCCTACTTTTGTACTTGCGGGGGCCACTCTACACGAGATGTTCATGCCAAAGGTTTTTTCTCTCTTAATAGTTTTGAGTGGGTTAGGCTTTTGTCATTAACAGGTACAGAGAGTGAGAAAACCAAGAGTCCATACGTTTGGAAAATCACTGGTAGTAAGTCAACTTGAGACTTTCCTTCCACACGCCACCATGTCCTTCTCCTCTCTACAGCTATATTACATGCAGATAAAACCTTAGTAACTTTAACTTTGGTGCTACAGTGTTCTAGGAAACACTTGGTCAAAATATCACAAGGAAAAGCGGGAATGATTTTTTTTTCTGGCATACTGTAGGAGTGTTAAACGAATCCTGTCCCGTAAAGTCTCAGAGCTGTACATGAATTCACAAACCCAATACAGTCCATTAAAGCAAGTGCACAATTGTAGCTTGGTTTTTTTTGTTTGTTTTTTTGCGTTTTTTTGTAGCGGATAAAAAGAGTCTTTCTGGGTCGGTCGGTTGAGAGGCACCTCACACCGTCTGGTAGAAGCTGTCCACCTGCAAGTTGTTCTGCTTTGTGTTTGGCATGCTATAGAAACCGCTGTGTCTGGAATCTGGGTCTGCCATCCTTAGCATTCTTTGGGAACTATCCACCTGAACCATGGTTCCTTTCTTACAGTCCACATAGACCAGCTGATTATTCAGACAGGAGGGCTGCAAGACAAGAAAAAATAATTTAAAAAAACTTTGTTGGAATCAATCCTAATAACACAAACAACAATGACATTTATATAACACCTTTCATGTCAGGAGGATGTCCCAAGGCACCTGAAGGTCAAGGATGCGCATCCAAGTGGTTGGCTTCGGGAGGGGTGGAGGGTGGGGAGGGGTAGGGCCTTTGACCAAAGGTACAGTCAAAGTGGAGGGTCATGAGGTGGGTTTTGCAGATGGCGAAGGTGAAGGGGTTGTGGATTGGAGTTCCAGAGGGTGGCAGCAGAGAGATGGAAGGCCTGCCCGCCAACTGTAGGGTGAGCAAGGCATGGGACTTGCAGTAGCCTGAATGGAGGAAGCGGACAGGTAGGGACTTCAGAAGTCACAGAGGTATGGAAGAAGTGCTCTAACCATTGAGCTACAGGACTCCACTACATCTTATTTTTGTAATTTTATAATAATAATAATCCTTGCATTTGATATAGCGCCTTATCATGTCATTGAGACGTCTCAAAGTGCTTCACTGAATGTACTGTAAAGTGAATCGATTGTTATTTTGTGGGTGAAACGCAGCAGCCAATTGCACACAACAGTGTCCCACAAACAATGGTGCATTGAATGACCAGCAGCCAATTGCACACAGCAGATTCTGACAAGCAATCGTGGTCTGAGTTGCCAATTTTTTGGGGGGAAACAGTGATCCTCCAATTGATTAACAACCAGGTTCCTACTTACTGCTAGGTAAATATGGAGTAAGGAAAGTTGCCTAAACTTGCCTAAGGAATTGCACCCTTGGCCTCTCACTTACGAGGCAAGTGTGCTAACCGCTACATTAAATATATTAAACAAAACTCTAACTCAATCTGAATGGAGAACCATTTTCCAATTAAGCACAAAAAATTCCAAAGATCTGATAGAAAAGCAAGTCAAGAAAACACAAAAAAAATCTAAAAACATTAATTATGTAATTTTCCACCATTATGTTTTGAATCAGATGTAAAGATGTATCTCGTTAAATCAAAACCTCTCTCGCTCCATTTAATTTATTCTTGGTTTTCTGCCACTTGATTTATAGTTTCCATCATCGTTTCCACGCGGGATACATTCTTCCCTTTTGATATTGTGAATCTTTTATCCGCCTCCGAAACATTCAAAGGGATAAAATATCACATAGAGCCTGCCTCCCCACCAAAAAAAAACTGCTGTTAGGTTTATTTTTGGCCAATTTTAGTTTATTTTAAGTTAACTTCTTTAATTTTCAGTTTGGATATTTGTAAGTGGTGATGGGTTTCTGCATGTGTTAAAGACACCTAGTTCACGGCCCATCTCCTGAAAGCAATGGCTCAGTGAGGTTATTGCTCTGGGGATCTAATCTTATGGGTGAACTATGGCAGTCAGTGCCAGGAGATGATTTTTCTATCAAACAGATTCAAAGCTGTGCCTGATCTTGACCTCACTTGAAACTCCACATCCGTGTACCAGCCAGCGAGGAGCACTAGGTGGCAATCAAGATCAGGAACCTTGGCTGATATTTCATTCACGAGTTTAGATGTGTTAAGGGCAAATGTAGCCCTTCTACTGCCTGACTGAAACCCAGTAACTCAGTCCACTCACCATTACACAGTAAATATTTTTTATTGTTATCGGGGCCAAGGCTGTTCTGTGGTCTGCATGCCTCAGCTCCATCCGTGCCACTAGGTGGTGGCAGTGCCGACCAAATAATTGGAGATCTCGTAAAACTTTTAAATTTACCATGAATTATGAATCTCCCATTTTTTTTCCGCTTTTGATCTGAGTACCAAGTACATTGGAGCAAATTGGCGTCAAGGAGTTATGGAGCTGGCTTTACATCAGTAGAGATACATTAATTGACTTGGGAGCAATTCAGCTCCAACTGTACCTGTTAAATCAGCTCCCTTGTGCCATCAGGGCTCAGTAATTCTTCCCAGAAAATGGCTATGATAAAGCAATGATGCTTCATTGCTTATTGAAAGATGACAGGATTACAGGGAAAGCTGCTATGCAAAGAGGGTCTTTCTTGTGAATCCTATGATGTTTTTAATATCATACAATTACAATTTATAAATGCACACACACATATATACAGTACATAATATGATATACTACATATTATATATGTAGTGTATATATGTAGTATATACTACATATATATACCCCCAAAAGGTGTCCAAAAGTGTGGTCAAAGGTTTGAACTGGACAAAATAAATTTCCTTGTTCTCTGACACATTTGGATGTTTTGTATAGAATAGTTTGGTGACAATTAAAAACATATGAGTCAGAATTGTTTGTGTGACACTGTTGTGTGGCACAAATTGATTGTCAACTAATATGAAGGGTGTTCGCAATGTTCACCAACTGATACACAGTGACTCCACTGTACAGAAAACTCTGAAGTGGGTTGAGATGTTTCAGCAAGAGAAAGTGCTGTATCCATGCATACTTTTTTTATTATTTGAAGATGAAGAACAGTGTGAGTCAGAGAGATGCGTTTTCTCTGTGTGTGTGTACCTCACATCTTCAGCTGCATCCACATCCTCTGTCAACTACACATACGCCGCGATCAGCACAGCTCCTTGCAGCCTACCCTCCTGTTTGCTTGGTTTTCGAGCACAGTTTACGACTTTCAAAACGCAATAAAACATACACTTGCTGTTAATCTCCAAAGAGTTAACAGTGAGTGTGGAGCAAGGAATCTCTTAAGGAGGACCTACCTTTGTAGGAGCTCTGTAGCAGGGCACTGGGATCCACCGTTTCTTCTGATTAACCAGCAACAGGGCTATGATAAGAATCAGGGCGATCATGACCGGGATGGCCACCCACGCCACCGAGTGTATAGCAGAATCCTCATTGTCCCGGGGATAATCTCCGCCTTGGGCATTAACACGAAGATTCTCTACATAGAACAGGGAGAAGGTCATTAGGATTTTCACCAAAGTCTCAAAACAATAGTTTTAAAACAATAGCATTTGCTGTTAAGAGAAGCGCAGAATGTCCACAGTGTGTGTAGAATATTGATCAAGATTATTATTAAAGTGCTCTGAGACTCTACCCTGCATAAGAAATGCTATATAAATGCTAGTTGTTCTTCTTATTATTCTTATTAAGAAGTGGAAGCAACTAATAATTTTATATTTCACCACTGATTACCAGGAGGTGGAAGATGGAAAAAAATCATTGAATTTGATTTAGTGGCTTATCATGGGAAAAATGTCTTCATATTTTTTTTTAGGTGTTTGGTCACCCCCAAAATTCAGCCCGTTTTACAATATATTCTGTGAAGCGTTTTGAGACGTCTCAATGATGCGATAAGGTGCTATATCAAACGCAAGGATTATTAATATTAATCATCTCAGTAACGCCCTACGAGCTGAAATGTGTTAAATGATGCATTAATCTGTTCCTTGCCCCCCTCTTGAAGTCTTACTCTTTCTACTTGGTTTTAAGTGTTTTGAAATACTAAATCACATAAAGTGTCTTGTGTGAATGCAAGTTGATGTTGTGGCTCTTATGGTTTTGTGAGGCCACTCTAATACTTTGCCCAAATAATTATCAATGATGTGGCCTTCATAGTAAGCTTTGTGGCAGGCTATGCAGCCTGGTGCCAGCTTGGCTCAGTGGGTAGCATATTCACCTCTACGTCAGAAGTTTGCATGCTCAAGCTACAAGTAGGGTCTTTGAACTCACAAGGAAATGGGACCTTGCCTTAATATGTCACCTGACAGACAACATCTTCAAAAATTTGGTGTAGCCCAGATTATTAGCTCAATGGATGATGTGTTGCTAGAATCCATAATCCTTTGACTTCGAGGCAAGAGCACTTCCAGTTGAGCCAGGATGACGGCACCACATGGAACCTGCTGCAGATATTTTGCACATGTCCCCAAAATGGCTGAAATAGCAGATGTACAAAGCTCACAACTGTACCAAGGCTTCTCTCTTCCACAGCCTCATCTACTGGGATCCAGAGATGAGTTACTAAATAATAAAGGGTGCTGCTTCACTGGTTTATTTAACAAGTGTGAAGGAAATAGAATTCTTCAATCCGGAAGGCAGGAGAGAATTAGAATGGCTGTCTCTGAATCAAATAAACCCAATAATGCACCATGATTTATTATTATCCTTAAATTAGTGTGTGCGTGTGGGTGGATGGGTGGGAAGATGAGGGAGAAACAGATTTTAAAGCTTTAAATTAGAATTTAATCTTATTAATCATTTATCTCCTTGTCAACTTTCTCCCTGTCTCCTAGAAACACTATTGGTTCCAAGACAGTAACTCCAGGATTGTGCCTGAGTGGCCATTCATCATATGTGAGGACAGATAGTAAATGTTGCAGGTTGTGTTGGGAGAATTTACAACCAAGCATGATCTAGTCCTACCCAATCATGTTCACCCAATATAATAATGATAATTATAGTAATCCTTGCATTTCATGTCAGGAGGACATGTCAAGCGCTCTGAGACGCCGTACGGCGTGGAGGGTGCTATATAAATCGAAGTTGTTGTTGTTGTCAAAACTCTCGACAGAATTTGACTGTTATTGCATGTTTGCAGAGGAACATTGCAGCAGGACGCGGAGATAGGAGGCTGATTTAGCTCATCTCCCTAAGCCCAGCAGCACCTGTTGGAAGTCCAGATCGATCCTGGTTGAGATCAGCTAACTCAGCATCAGGAATCGAACCATGACTATCTGGTTTGTTACAGTTTTTCTGTGGCACCTTCCTCCACCTTCACAGATGGCCATTGTCAGTGCGAAAGGGCTAATTTTAAGACTGTGACCCCTGGTTACAGTTTCCCCAACCAGGGGAAACAGTCTCCCACTATCTACTCTGTCGTGCCCCTTAATAATCTTATAGGTTTCTATAAGATCACCTCTAATTCTTTGTTTAAACCTGAACTATAAATTCGTCCATGAAATGAATTATGAAATATTTATTAAGTCAAATGTTTCATGTGAACTGGACAAGCCAATGCATGACAAGGGTTCCTGTTATGAAGGAGTCCATTTGACAGTTATCGAGTACTTTTAACTGCACTTAAATCAGCTAATGGTTAATAATGCATTTCCATCCACCATTAAATAAAAATGTTTAATTAAAGAGAATGATTTAATTACTAGCACACATGCTGATCCATTGAGACTGGCATTTTAAAACTAGATAGGAAGAGTAGATTGGAGCTATACAATTTTGGACTATGCAATCTCCTCTCCTCACCCCACCCTCCCGCCATCTTCCAAGCAGAGGGTGGGTTACATGTCGTCAGGTGTTATCAACAAGCTATTAGGACAGGTGTTCCTTTGTCACTATATACTCTACTTTAGGGAAGGCAGTGACTGAATTCTATCACGTTCACTCACTATAAGGAACTTCTGCAGCTCAATGGTTAGAGCATTCCCCTTACAAGCGTGAGACCCGTGTTCAAATCCAGGTAGGTCAGGGCGAAACTTTGGGCAAGTTTCCTTACTCCACACGCCTAATAATAATCCGTGCAAACAAACCACAACAATAAAATTGGTCATTTCAATCCACGACTGTTTGTGGGGACGCTGTTGTGTGCAATTGGCTGCCGAGTTTTGCTCACAAATATACAGTCAATTCACTTTAGAGTGTATTCTGTGAGGTGCTTTGAGACGTCGATAAGATGTGAAAAGCGCTATTTCAAAATGTCAGAATTATTATTATTATATAACCACCACAAGCTGGTTTCTAGTTTGCCTCGAAGTTGGTTTACAAAGTGTATCGACACAATCTTGTTACATGGATATCCTTGCTTGTGTGTAGTAACTTGGAAATGGTGAGATGAGCTGAAACATGTGTGTGTGTGTGTGTGTTTGTGTGTGTGCTCAGCCTCTGGCACGACAAACAACAAAGCCAGAACAAAGGGTTAACAAAAGTTAATGTAAGCATGGCCTCGATAGGATTTCTTCCTGCTCCCCCTTTGCAGCGGAAGTGCATTTGCGAGAGTTAACAATCCATCTCTCTTACCATTGCCCATGTCTCGAAGATGTGAGGGAATCTCGTTTTCACCAGGTGTTGGCCAGAATGGGGCTTCCACTTCCATCTCTCCCCTTGGATCAAATTTTTCTATCGGGATGTTGGTCGGTTCGGGCATGTGCAGGTCTGTGAAGAAGGCAGGAAAGCAACAGTGAGGGACACACGCAGTGACCTGTGGATCTCGAGGGGACACATGTCAGGAACCGATACAACAGTACCATTCGCAGTCTACACCATGAATCCATGTTAGATTTTGTATGGCACAAACGTGCCTCGCCTATATCAAATATACGTATAACCTGCAGAACAGGAGCTTGACAGTTTAAAATCCTTGTCTGTGCTGCTCTCACACGGCTTCCATGGAAAGGCTAAACCAGCCTTGGGATTGTTGTGGGCGTGGGGGTTAAAAATCAGCCAGATTCACAACTCCTGACACCTCTTCAGAACTCTCTATTGTAATGTGACAGCTCAGTGAAGAGAGATCTACCTCAGCTGTGTCACTCTCTATAGTTGACATGCCTACCCACACTCACTACCAAGCCTCACCAAAGGGCAACCGTAGACTCACACTCCAGCAAGCGGAGGCCAGAGCAGCAACTCTGTTAACAGCTCAGCGAACAACATATATAATGTTGTGGGCAGGCAGATGCTGCAAAGCAGATTGCTTGCCTGCCCTCTCGACTTGGCTATCCTGGTTTAGATCCTCACACTCGTGTTCAAATTCATTCGCTCCCTGACACTCCCTACCTCTCTGACCTCCTCACTTCCCAATCCATACCCAGTGCCTCCGCTTGACTGGTAATTTGGCTGCTGCTTGAACCTCTGCCTCATCATCTGAGGTCGTGCTTTCAGCCACTACGCCCCAAAACTCTGGAACATTCTCTCTCAATCCCCTCACTTGCCCCCCTCTCTTCCCAATTTCACGTTCTGACCGAGAACCTTCCTCTTGACTGTGCTTACAGCCACCTCCCTCGTCGCCCCCCAACCCACCCCACCCCCGGCTGTTAAATGCTCTGAGACGCTAACCTCTCTCTCTCTGTGTGTGTGCGTGTGCGTGGGAGGGTCACGATATAAGTGCACGGTTAATGTTGTTGGAGTAGTAAACATGGCCCACATGTGGAACTTTCCAGCAATGTTAAATTGACTAATTTTCCTTCCTTAGCAAAGGATGGGCTGAAGACATTTGAAGGTCCTCTACTGCCACCTGAGTGAAGATCAGACAGAGGCATTGACCAGGCATTCAGCCTGCTGGGCTGGACTGTATGGCTTTGCTCCATACTGGGGACTAGGTCATCAGGACAGCTACTAGGGTTTAAGTTTTGAAAAAGTTGTGACTTCAAAGCAGATCTGGCCATTGCTTTACTCAATGAAAGAAACAAATGTTTTGGAATGGAGAGGAGAGAAAAGGAGGAGAGCGGTAATTGTCTGGTCTATATCACTGAATAGAGTTCAGAGCTCAGGGGAAACAACAACAACAAAATTACATTTATAGAGCGGCTTTTACATTGGGAGGACGTCCCAAGGCCCTGAACATTTAGGTCGGGATCCGAGCAGGGGGGCCACGGTTCGGGGTAGGGGCAGGGATACGGAGAGTAGGAAAAGGGGGAAGAGTTAGGAGGGCAGCAGAAGGCACAGTCAAAGAGGAAGGTCTTAAGGCCGGCCTTGAAGGAGGAAAGGGAGGAAGCGAGGTGAAGGGATTGCGGAAAGTGAGGTGTGTAGCAGGGTGGGAGTATCAAGGTTGTCAGTTTTGCATTTACCCTCAAAGCAAATATTTGGTTTTTATATGTTATACCATAGATTTACCTGTCCTTTCCACCTACAGTATTCTCTTTCCATATACAGTACCTGTCCTTTCCATATACCCTCAGCTGATTCTTACTGAGGTATCTGTAACTCATCCAACATAACAATAAGCCTGTGACAAAGCCACAGGGAGTCTGGGCAGGTACAATCCTTCCCAGTAAATTGCAAACTGGAAAATATGCTATCACTCCAATTACCTGAACAGACAGGACAGCAGCTCCCTTCTACGTAGACTGGCTCCAGGCAGGCGAGCGGAGGACAACTGACGGTTGAGCACAGTGTCTGACCTTGTAGGCAGTAACAGTGGGTGCAGCTGTCGATGTCCCACCTCTCCTCGTCTACGTATGTCTTTTCGTTGAAGTGACACACCACCTTCTTTGGGATGCTCTCCTCTGTTTCCCAGAAAAATAAAAGACAAAAAAGAGAAAGGGCAAAGGGGATGATTAGATCTTTTCTCTGTTCAATCATTTTCTCCCATTGATGCCCCACAGTAGCTAAAAGCTTCCATTGTCTGGCGAGATCGGTTTGTGGGGACGGGCAGTACTGCTCTAACCTGGTAAGGCTTAGAAGGAAGCTTAACACCTACCATGTACAGTAAAACCTTGTTTATCTAGTACCCAACCAACCGGCATACTCAACCAACCGGTATCTCCCAATCCGGGACACTCGTGGTATGCTCACTTTGTGCATGAGCGGCGCATGTGCACTTATTAAACTTGCCGGATGCTGGAATGCTTTTTTACCATTTTTTTTTACCGCGTGTGCTGGAATGCTTTATTGGTAAGTATCCATACAATATTCAGTTATTATTTAGTCTATTATTAATATGGTACATTTTAAAATATGTTAATTTTTAGGATTTTCGGCAACTTGCCGATCGAATATCCGGCATACTTGATTAACTGGCACTGGGCAGGTAATGAGGGTGCCGGATAACAAAGGTTTTACTGTATTAGCCTACCTCAAGACCACCTCTTTGACAGCAACATGCACATTTTGTACCGCTAGAGAGACATCAGCAGCAGAAGAAACCCTGGTTTATTTGACCTTTCCCAGGGACACAAAGATTGTTAACATCCCTAACGTGAGATTCGACAATTCAGTGCAGACTAACAAATCACACCTGCGGCTTCCAGATGTGCCACTCAGTGACACACACACTAAGGCAATGTGTTAACAACACCCTTAGCTATTAAGGCAGTCTCTGTTCACAACCTGTCTAAACTGACTCTCTACCCCAGCAGTCTTAAGTTTATGAAGATTTACACAACAACAACTTGCCATTTATCAAACGGCCTTTATACAGGATCACATCATCTCGGAGGGATTTCTCACTGAATGTATATTTAAATCGTTTCCAAGGCAGTCAAGATTTCAACTGGGTGTTTTTCAGTAAGTGTCCCAAGGTATTTTCAAAACACACATTTTTTTTAAATTCAATCCATGTACTGTGAATGTAGGGGTGCAGAACTTGTAGACTATGTAAGAACAACCCACAAAAAAGGGATAAGAGGAAACAAAGCGGAAAAAAATCTCAAAGGGATGGTGCAGGGGTTACTACTTTATACAATAATATACTAGTCTTCTGATCTCGGCATCTCTGGACTGTAGCTGGCCACTCGAGGGCGCAAGAGCCCAGCAGTCAAAAAGAGCTGAACTGTGAACATGTGGTAAGTGCCAGGGTGGGCAACTGGTAAGAGAACCCCTGACGTAACAAGAAGCTACTCACGAGCCAGACCTGTCAGAAACTGCTCCAATGTGTCAAGTGTTTTCACAAGAAGAAAAAAAAAGTAGAATTTGCTTTGAAGTAGAGTGTGGAGTTCCTTGATGCATATTTCTACATCAATAATAAAAACCATCAACTTTCTTCTGCTTGCTTTTTAATAAACAGCCCGTTGAGAGGTGAAGTCATTTGATGCAGCATTGAGAGTAGGGAAGGCCTTACCTCCCCCACACTCCCCCAGGATACAGCGCCAAGTATGGATTCTATGTCTCCATTGGTTCTATCATGGAGAACCAATAGTTCATGAAACTCCTGTAGCTCAGTGGTTAGAGCATTCGCCTTACAAGTGTGAGACCTGTGTTCGAATCCAGCCAGAACAGGGCAAAACCTTGGGCAAGTTTCCTTACTCCACATACACACACATACGCCTAATATTAATCCATCCAAAAAAGAAACACAATAATAAAAATTGGCCATTTCAATCCACGACTGTTTGTGAAACACTGCTGTGCGCAATTGGCTGCCGTGTTTTGCCCACAAATATACAGTCAATTCACTACTGAGCTATTAACAACTGAAGAGTTAGCACCATGAAAGCACGACAGCTCTGAGATGCCGTCCAGTGTGGAGGGCGCTATACATATCAATGTTGTTGTTGTTCCTGCTGTTGCCCCTTTACAGTAAATGGCAAAAGATTCCTCTTCCTCTCCCTCGACTCCAATTACTAAGGCAGTGTTACCGTTACTTACCGATGCAGTATGGACAGCACTGCCCTTTCCGCAGGACAGGCCGGGCACATGTCACAGGAGGACATGACTCAGAAAAGCAGCTGATGACCCCATCGATGCATATGCAGCTGGAACAGACGTTGGGTTTCCAGGATTCAGCAGCAAGGTAGATATCTCCATCCTCGCTTTTGCAGTAGCTGGGCATGCTCTTGTTGCTCGGTGACAAAGGCTGAAGGGGTTCATCTTAAAACGGGGTGGGGAGAGAAAACAGGGAGAGCATTTAGGAAACCCTTATTATGTCAAGCAGAATACAGTTAAGCAAATTTCCCCTCCCCTAAATTAAAAAAAAAGGTTTGTGCAGATTAGTTGAAAGGGAATGGTTTTTTCCCTTCCAATTATTCCCCTTCCCCCTCCTCTCCAGAAATGAGAAAAACTTATCATCTCCTCAGTCTTGAGACTTTTATGTTAAAATATAAGATTATGTGGAATATTATTGGAATATTCTTCAATTTAATCAATTTGGGAGATGGTTTCCCTCAACCCTTTTTGAAAGACTTCCAAAATTAAGACTAAATTGAAGAATTTTCCAAGAATTCTGCAAGAATTTACAGTCTAAGATAAAAGTCAAGACTGAGACCAAGGGAAATTTTAGATTCTAAAGTTACCAATTACTGCTGGTAACTCGCCAAAGTAACTTGATGGATGAGTCTTGGTAATGAATGGTATTCCTTAGTTCGGGGGTGCCGAGGCCAACTGTAGCTCCTTAACTACCTTGGCCAAAATCAGACTGGAAACCAAACCCTTGACCTTCTGGCAAACTAATGAGGGCAAGAGAGAGGTGTGTAACTCAAGCTATTGCTCCTCGTCCTCTGACTGGTAAGACATCTCTCTAACCCTCTGCTGAATCTTCCCTACCTCCAGCTCTACCTCATCCCTAGTTTCAAGCTTGCTGTCTGAGCTTGGGCCTCACATTCTTTCACCATTTTCTCTCCAGCACGGATAAAACTGCTGTGTCCAGTGATTGATTGAGGAGTTTCAGCCTCATTTAGGTCTTGGATAAACATTGGCCAGGGTTCTGGCTTCGGGCGTGAGGTGCAGGCAGATGCTCCCTCGTAGGAATGTTTTTTCAGATGAATCATTGATGTGCAACTGGGATTTGCATTTGTCTGAACTGTATACAAGTGGGCTTTAATGCACCACAGAAAATCTTCACTCCACTCTAAACATTTTTTCTGAAGCCATGGTCTCCATGCAACACAGAGAACAACTGCTTCACTCTTGCAGATTCAGTTTACACATGGAATTGGGGGAACCCATTTTGCACAGTCAATGCTCTCTACCTATATTTGCAATCTCCTCTTGCCCTATTCCCCTCCTTGTTCTTCCAACTGGTCCACTCTCATTCCTCACCCTCTCTGAACACCACCGATCATCTATCATTCAGCGGCTTTGCCCCTGCTCACTGCAGCTTTCTCCCCAAAATTTTCTGCCTTGCATTTCTCTCCCTGCTCTTCGACCGTGGCCTCTCCATTCCTCTCCCTGATCCGGCAACCACTTTGTCATGCTCTTTGTGGCATTTGTCTTACTTGGAAAGCTGCTGCTCTTCAATCTTTCACCACTTGACCAAAATATTTGCAAAGGTTGGGGCGGGTGAGGAGAGAGTAAATACCTGGGCACTGTGGGCAGCACGAGTCCTGCGTGCGGATGGGGTTCTGGCAGAGGATTGGTGGACAGACCTCAGTGTCACATAGCACGCGGCCGATGTGGCAGGTGCACTGGGTGCAGGCATCGATGTTCCACGTCTCTCCTTCCACAAAATATTCACCTCCTGGAGCGTGGCAAATAGACGTGTCGCTCAGTTCTGGCTTCCGAAGGCCAGAATCCTCTGAAAAAGTGCACAACAGCAACACTCAGCAAAAATAAAAGAGGCCGCAATGTGTACCAGACTGATTTTTTCTTTTCTTTACAACAACAACAATTATATTGGTATAGCGCCTTTCATGCCAGGAGGATGTCCCAAGGCGCTGGACAGTTATCTCTTGAGACTCGAGCTGAGGACAGGGGTGGTGGGGGGATAAGGAGTTGCCGATGGGTCCATCGAAGAGGAGAGTCTTGAGGCGAGACTTGAAGGAGATGAAGGTGTGCTTTCACATTGTTTAGCCGTATTTGAGGGGTCACTAAGCGCTGTCTGCCAAGACTAGAACACATTACTACGTATTAAAAGGGAAAGGATACCATCCTCTGTCTGAATGCAAAGGTTAAATCGTATCATTTTTAATGGCATGTAGAGTCCTGTAGCTTAGTGGTTAGGAGCATTGCTTTACAAAGCGAGAGGACCTTGGTTCGATTCACTGGGAAATAATCATAAAATGTATAACTATACAGCACAGAAAGAGGTCATTCAGCCCATCGTGTCTGTGGCGTGTTGTATATGTCTCAAAGTGCATCAGAGAACATACTGTAAAGTGAAATGACTGTATAAAACTCATGTATAAAAATGCATGAAACTCGGCAGCCAATTGCGCACAGCAAACAAACAGTTGTGGATTGAAATGACCAATTTATTATTGTTTTTTTTCTTGAGGGAATATTATCAGGCATGTGGAGTAAGGAAACTTGCCCAAGGTTTCACCTTGCCTGGAACTGAACCCAAGTCTCTTGCTTGTAACCACTGAACTACATGTCTTCAAACATTATACCTGATGGCTGTTTGTGAGAACTTGTTCTATGCACATTGACTGCTGTGTTTATCTTCCAAAAATTGTTACTGAACTGAACATTGATTACTGTGAAATGCTTCGAGATATGTGGACAATAAAAATGTAACTTCCTCTCTACTGTAATCTGACCTCAAAATAATGACCAATAATTGGCACAGCAAACGGATATTTAAACACAAGTAATCCTCTGATTAATTAGTGCTAATTTGTGGTTGTCGTGCGCTATGGATTTACATCCATTCAAAATTGTACGGAGATTACTGAAACTTGTGTCATGTAGAAGAAGTCTTACAGCTATGAGAGTGGTAACTTGGCAATTGCAGGTCAACTGTGTGTCGATGGCAAGTCATAAGCAATGCTAATGTGTCGAACTGTTGCCGTAAATGAGGCTACTGCCTGCACTCAGTAACACGACATTGTAATGGAAACCTTTTACTTCAAAGTAAATTGCTACCAGAAACACATGAGATTAACAAGTACCTACAGCAAGCAATCAGGATGGTTTTAAATAAGACATGGTTTCACAATTCTTGAGACTTTCCTTTACTAATTAATCAACCTGAATGTCTTAAAATAGCTTTACGAAAAGCACTCTGGGAGAGTTGCTACCCCGAGTGAAGGATGCTATTCTATATAAGTGCATATACAGTCGATTGTTGCTGTTAGACAAGAGGGGATATTGCATTATATTTAGATTCCATGCAGATTTCATAATAATTTTCAAAAGGGAATTTGATATTTACTTGAAAATATTTTTTTTGCAAGGCTATAGGTTAAGAGCAGGGACTAATTGGATAGCTGTTTCAAAGAGCCATGAGCCGAATTGCCTCCTTCTATGCTGTAGGATTCCATGATTCTGTGAAGAGTTGCCACCCTGAACGAAAAGCTTAAAATAGCTTTAATAAAACAAAATGGGAAGTGATATTATGTACATAGACAAGAGAGCCGCAGAGAACAGTACAAGGTTTGGTCCGTTTCCTGTTCAGGCTGTGAATCTCTGCGTGAACTCCCAAGCAGCTCAGTTTAGTGTCTCAGAAAATGGAATACAGAGAACCTCTCCCACCACTCCCTTGCTGCAGACAACGGTACAAAGTGCTACTCCTCACGAATCCCAACTCTGTATTTATTTCCAGTAGGGAGAGTGCTAGGTCACAACAACCATCACCACAGCATTGTTATGAAAGGGCAGGCTGACTAAATCTGGCAGCAGGTTTTCATGTCAGACAAGGCACAAACGGGGCTAATAATAAAAACAACAACACTACTACATACTTACATTCGATACAGCATCTTTCAAGTGCCTCGCAAAATGTACTGTAGCATATATGACTGTGTCATTTGTGGGCGAACATGGCAGTCAATTTCTACACAGCAATGTTAAATAGCCAAAGAGTGAGTGGCCAATTTTATTTTGGGGAAGATTGTTGGCCAGGATACTGGGAGAAACTCAAGTCAAATGGTTGTATAGTAAAAGCCTGTTTATCCGTGACCCAATCAACCGGATTGCGTGACCCTCCGGAGCAATTCCCCATTCCAGCAATTGCGAGTATGCCCACTTTGCGCATGTGTGCAATGTGCGTGCATGCGCATTTATTAAACTTACGAATTCTGGGTTTTTACCGATCGGTGAAAAATGCTGTTTTACCGATTATTTTACTGAGTGTGGTGGAATCTTTATTGGTAAGTATCCATACAATATTCTGTTATTATTTGGTATTTTATTAATATGCTACATATTAAAATAAGTAAATTTTTTGTGTTTGGTTTTCAGCAACTTGCAACTTGATTATCCAACACAGTAGGGAACGGCGATATGGGATTTTTCCGGATATGGATATATCGGTTTGCTCATACCTGCTTAAACCGATCTATCGAGTTTTTATACTGCGCATGCGCGTGCATTCGAAGTGCGCGTGCATTGATGGCGCGCGTGCATTTATGGTGCGCGCTCAGTCGCGGTGCGCGCACATTGACGGTGCGTCCGCACTGACGATGCGCGCGCAGTCGCGGTGCACGCACATTTCGAAATGCGTGCTCTAGGTCCAGAAAGTTTGTAATGTTGGTGTCAATGTCTGTTGAATTATACGATGTTGTTTGCTCTCTACCTCCCCCTCTCCTTCTCTCCCTCCTCTCCCCTTCTCTCCCTCCTTTCCCCTCTCCTTCTCTCCCTCCCCCTCCACTCTCCCTCTCTCCTCTCCCTCCTCCCTGTCTCCTCTCCCTCCTTTCCCCCTCTCCTTCTCTCCCTCCCTCCCCTCTCTCCTTCTGTCCCTGCCTCCCTCCCTCCCCCCTTCTCTCTCTCCCTCCCTCCCCCCTTCTCTCCCTCCCTCCCTCCCCTCTCTCCTTCCCTCCCTCCCTCCCTCCCCTCTCTCCTTCCCTCCCTCCCTCCCCTCTCTCCTTCTCTCCCTCCTTTCCCCTCGCTCCTTCTCTCCCTCCTTTCCCCCTCTCCTTCTCTCCCTCTCTCCTTCTCTCCCTCCTTTCCCCTCGCTCCTTCTCTCCCTCCTTTCACCCTCTCCTTCTCTCTTCCTCTCTCCTTCTCTCCCAACTTTCCCCCTCTCCTTCTCTCCCTCCCTCCCCTCTCTCCTTCTCTCCCTCCTTTCCCCCTCTCATTCTCTCCCTCCCCTCTCTCCTTCTCTCTCTCCTTTCCCCTCGCTCCTTCTCTCCCTCCTTTCCCCCTCTCATTCTCTCCCTCCCTCTCCTCTCTTCCTCTCTCCTTCTCTCCCTCCATCTCTAAACACAAAATAGAACACACACACACCAAAAACAAAATCTAGAGATTTATTCTCCTCCATTTCTTGCTTGAAACTAGCATGTAATGTCCACGTGTAAATGAGATCTATTACAATAGAAAAGAGAGAGACAGACAGTCTGACTGTTAGAGTTAGAAGCCAGATTATCACTGCTGTGTGTGTCTGACTAGACACACACATAGAAGCAGTGATAATCTGGCTTCTAACTCTCTCACACACAAAAATAACACTTACAGCCACAAAATGCCACTTATTTTTATGTAGTCTGAAGTCTGAATTAATGTCCTTTGCTATGCAAAAAGTGACATCGTTCGTGATACTTTGCCACTTTTTGTCCCCTCTCTGGTACAATGTTCTCCTCTTAAATAAAGCAGGAATTGTTTGAGCTGCACTGGCCCCACTACCTGTCGCTTTCTCCGAAGCGCTGGTTCGACTTCCTGCTGTTGTCGACAATGATTTCGCTCTGAGGGCAGCGTGCTGGGCGGGGTGGTGCTGCTTAATGTGATGTCGCAGGTTGCTCGTGCTCGAATCAGATGTCTTAACCAAGACCTTGCAAACTGTACATCTATACACACCATTACTGACTGCATTGTTTTCAAAGTAGTCCCATACGGGGCTTCTTTTCCCCATGATGAGAAAGGTAAATTTTCAAACTACAATTTTCAGCGATGCGACTTTGTTAAGACGCCACGACTCACATCGAGTATACACAGGAAAGTGTGCGCGCGCATCGGATGTGCGCACCCGTTAATTGTGCGCGCGCACCGAATGTACGCACATTCCATGCTCTAGGTCTAGGAGGTTGCAATGCCGGCGACAAGGTAAGCTGGAAAAGATCGCATTACACTGATAATACCAACAATATTGATATATTGCCAGGAACGATATTAAAAATATAACGATGTATATTTTTAAAATCGAATTTCTCGATATAACGGTTTTTTTAGAATCACCATATCGGCACACCGATCTGAAAATCATATCGGGTTTAATCGAAAAACCGATACATCGCCGTTCCCTACAACACAGTCAATTAGTCGACCCCCTGGAGGGTGCTGGATAAACGGGCTTTTACTGTAATAATAATACTACTAATAATAATCCTTGCATTTGACACAGTGCTTTTTACGTCCTCTAGACGTCTCAAAGCACTTCACAGAATATACTGTAAAGTGAAGTTGACTGTACATTTGTGGTGTCCTGGACTTATGGTCCTTCTGCATGTGGAGCTCCTATAGCTCAGTGGTTAAAGCATTCGCCTTACAAGTATGAGACCTGTGTTCGAATCCAGGCAGGTCAGGGTGAAACCTTGGGCAAGTTTCCTTACTCCACACGCCTAATAATAATACTCCGTCCAAAAAAAAAAACTCCACAATAATAAAATAGGTCATTTTCAATCCATGACTGTTTGTGGGATACTGCTGTGCACAATTGACTGCCACATTTCGCCCACAAATATACAGTCAATTCACTTTAGAATATACTCTGTGAAGCACTTTGAGATGTCGATAAGATGTGAAAAATGCTATATCAAATCCAAGGATTATTATTATTATCTGCGAGGTCATCAGCCAAGTTTCCTTACCCGGGCATGACGGGCAGCATTGTCCGGGTCGGATGGTGGGATTCCCACAGTTGGGCACAGAGCAGGTGATGAGGGCACACATCTCGCGCCCACTGTAGCAGAAGCATTCGCGGCATCCATCGTGCCAGCTCTCACCACTCTCGTGCCGTCGACCGTCCATGGACAAGCAAGAGCCAGTTTTGACTGGAGGGACCATGGTTGTGGGCATATCTGGTGTGGGTATCAAGCAGAGAAGAAGCAAGTGAGTCACTGTCTTATGCAAGTCTTAAACAACAACAGCAACAACTTTGATTTATATAGCGCCCTCAGCTCCACGTCGAACGGCGTCTCAGAGCGCTTCACAAT
The DNA here is from genome assembly GCA_035084275.1 of Hydrolagus colliei. Lineage (NCBI taxonomy): Eukaryota > Metazoa > Chordata > Chondrichthyes > Chimaeriformes > Chimaeridae > Hydrolagus > Hydrolagus colliei. Next base: position 73,406,318 of record CM068744.1, on the reverse strand, counting down.
AAGGGATCCCGGGGGTGAGCCAGGGGCAGGGGGAGAAAGGTGACCAAAGGCGTGGTCGAAGAGAAAGGTCTTGCCTTCGAACTGCACAGCTGCTCTGCACAAACCAGGGTGTTTTATCAATGCGTGTGAGAGCAATCCTCCTGGTTACTCCCAGCATCTCACACGTGTAAAGTATTCCATTAAATCAGGATCAAAGGCATTTCTTGCAGTTACACACATGTTGCTGCTACCCCCAACACATACTCACTCTAACACACACAATGAGGAGAGTGCTGAAGACTATTTCAGCATATTGCTGAACTGATGCAACTGTGTATGTATGTGCTGTATGTACACTACTCTTTCCACCACCCACCCCAACCTCACACGATAGGATAAAACAAACGTCCCAGAGAACACAGACAACGGTGTGTGTCTTCCCCGTTGCATACGCATCGCCAGATCATCCCAAAATCTCAGGAGCTGTGGAAACATTTCACCAATATATTGCCAGGCACCACCTCAGGATCGATTTCAGGAAACTGTTTGGCTATTATGTGTGGTGTGTGTGGGGAGAAGGGAAGATGCAAAGACGGGGGATGTGGCCTATGTATTGGTTGAGTTCAGTGATAATCTCTGCCCATTTGGGAAACCCAGCTAGAAGATACTGTCAAAAGCTCACACACATGAATGAGGGCCACTTGGCCAGAGTACAGAGTGGTAATCCGTATCTGTAGAGCTATACCCAGGAGAAGCAAATTAAAAAAAATTAAAACGCTTTAGGAAGAGAGAAAAATGCGAGAGAGGATAAGAAACCCGTGGAGCTTCTGTAGCTCAGTGGTTGTGGAGCTCCTGTAGCTCAGTGGTTAGAGCACTCGCCTTACAAGCGTGAGACCTGTGTTCGAATCTAGGCAGGTCAGGGCGAAATCTTGGGCAGGTTTCCTTACTCCACACGCCTAATAATAATCCCTCCAAAAAATCCACAATAATAAAATTGGTCATTTCAATCTACAACTGTTTGTGGGTCACTGCTGTGTGCAATTGGCTGCCACATTTCGCCCACAAAGTATACAGTCAATTCACTTTACAGTATATTCTGTGAAGCGCTTTGAGACGTCGATAAGACGTGAAAAGTGCTATACCAAATGTAAGGATTATTATTATTATTATTATAAACAAGTTATTTGGCTCATTCGTGTCTGGTCTCTGTGCCCGACTGGTGTGTCTGTGAGGATGGCACCACATTCCAGGTGACAGGCTGGTGTGTCTGTGCTTGAGATGCATTGCTCTATCACTGGCAAGGAACCCTGCCAAAGTGGCCATGGGGGTAATTCTCCCTCTGACTATTTATAAAAATGTGTATATAGGTGTCAAGAGTGACAGAGATATCTGTCCGGTCAAATAAAGCTTTCCACTTCATCACTCCACAGTCTGCATTATAAAGGGGGGGGGGGGGGGGGGGGGCGGGGGAGATGACGACGATGACAAGATCCGTGACCCGTACTCTCTAAATGCAAACTTCAGCAGGCACAAGCCCCAAACCTGCTTAGTAAATGGATTGAGTATTCGACCATTACCAGGAGTTATTTTATGAAAGAAATGACCTGAATAAATTACTCTTCCTGACAGCCCCATTGGCCTCCCAGTGATGCATAGTGAAGAGATTAGTTTAACCATACCATCAGGACTTTCTGAGGCTTTTTTGGGGGGGGTTATAAATTAGGCCAGAGAGGTGCCAGACTGCAACTTTTCATTTAGCATTCCCATAAAATAAGATGTTCACCTGAAAGGAACTCTGAAAATTTCACTTTTGTTCCTTCATTCTTCCCCTTTCTTCAGGGACTATCTGCCTTAATGTGCTTTAGAATGCATTAAACTACCTATACAATGCGCTCTGTGCATCTCACACACTTTCCCTCACACACACACACAATGTGGAAAGGAATGTAAACCCATCAGTCATATGCACTGAAGATGTTTGCTGGCTGGGAGGGTGAGGGGCTGGAGGAATGTTAGTGATTTAAGGCAGATGTTGTAAAATAAAATGAAATCTAACCGTGGCACAATGTGCTTTAACAGGAGCTGTAGTACTCCCATGCCTCATAACTAGATGAAAAAATTATTCTTCAAGTAATCAAGTCATGCCAGCTATTTGTTTCCTTTGTTTTTTTTTGCTGAAGTGGGTGATGTAGACTAAAGGGGTTTACATAATGGGATCTCAATCCCTTTTCCTTTATCCATACTAGCTTCCATTTGTCTCACCAACTCTGCCTTTAAACCTCTCCGACTCTGACCCTATCTAACTCTGCTCCCCCTTTCTCACCCTCTGACTGCACTCCCACCTACTTGATTTTGCTCTGGATTTTCCCCCCTCAAACTCTGTTCCCTCTTCCTAGCCACTTGATTCAGATTCCACCTCTCCAACTCCCAAATCCAACGCACCAAACGTTCAACTCCAAATCTTGTCCTCACTATCTCCTATTAGGGCTGCATTAATCTTCTCCATGCAGGATATGTGAGCTCTTTGATAGTTTTGCAAGAGCCTGTGCTTGAAGAAAATCTCAACGCAAGTTGGAACTTAACCATGGATGCTGGTAAAACCATCCGCTGGTTACATACACAAGATTAAGAAAATTAAAAATCACTTGCTGTTTGCACACAGTGGAACCTTCATTATCTACTTCACAACAAAGTGCTGATTGAGTGATTGCATTCGTTTGTTTTAGTTTCCATGCAGTCTTGGCTGAAATACTGCAACATTCAGCAGAGAGCTAGGAGCGAGGGCTGGGAACGTGGATCAAGAAGTGTCAGCACTAGTGTCTGAATATAACAATGTAATTTCCACATATATTTAAAACTGGGACTAACCTTGGTTCTAATGCCCCTCCCAGTCAAATACACAATAATACTCCTTGCGTTTAATACAGTGCCCTTACGCTTTGGGAGAATGTCTGAAAGCGTTTCGCAGGATAAACTGTAAAGTGTACTGAATGTATTTTGTAGGTGAACACAGCAGCCAATCTGCTACAAAGCACATCAAGTGAATGACCAATTTGCTTGCTGAAACTCAGCTGCCGAGGATTACTGTACAGTACACGACAGTAAGTGTTCAGAGGCTATACAAACAGTGGGACATTACAGATCCCAATCTCACTCAAAGTTCAAGTGCTTACCTTTCAAAAGGAATAAGGATGATCAGGAATGGGAAAACTGTCTGATCCCCACCCCCCCACCTCTCTAAACCATTCAATGCAGGGTCCCTTAGTCTAATTATAACAACTATCACTTATATAGTGCCTTTCAAACAAGGTAGTGTTTCAGAAGGCTGAGAGTTGTCCTGCCTGATATCAGCTAACTCAGTATGGACTAGGAATCTTCGAACCTAGCACCTTTCGTACTGAAGTACCATTAGTTAAACAATAAATATATGAATAAAGAGTAGTGTACCATCAAGGACACAGCTGTGTACTTACTATTCCTGGTGCTTATCTGTGCACCAAAGTTCTCTTGAGAGAGACATTTTGCAATCTGTTCAGGGGTATCTTTTTGCACATGAGAGATTCATTTATGTCATGTCCCCTCCTTTCCGAATGGGGTGGAGAATCATTTGGGCTGATGGGATTTCAGAACCCAAAATAAGGTGTCATTCATTGCAGAAGGTGACTATAGTTTAACTACTATGGAAATAAGACACTCAGCACTCTTCCCCAGGCCTTGCAGGAAGAAATGAGATGTACACATAAAGCTCCTAATAGTTCACTGCTTCCTTCCTCAGACTGCTGCAACTTAACATACAAGCAATCAGCATGGTATCCTTCCTCCCCTCTTGCACCTTTACCTCTGCACTTGCAGATAAGACAGCCGTACACATCCTGCTCAAAGCCCATTGAACAGTACTTGTCACAGGGGATCTCTGGACACTTTTTGCAGCGGCAGGCATCGCAGCCATGTTTGTTCTTCCTGTTTTAAAAGAGAAAAAGGGAGACATTCAGGAATTGAAATCTCCTAAATCGAACAGTGGTCTTCTTTCATCAAACCTCGGCCTCTACACTTGGGGTCAGCAAAACGTGGATTCAGAACTTAATTCTAGATTTCTATCTCAAGCATTTCTATGTCCAGCGCCTTGGGACGTCCTCCTGAAGTGAAAGGCGCTGTACAAATGTAATTTAGTTTTGTTGTATCCTGAACAAATACAGGACCTCCTTAGTCAGGCACTACAACTGGCCTCTGTGCCTGTGGGAGGAGAAAATCAGCCTCAGTTCCTGCTGCTGATCGCTACCCAGATGCTCATGCTGGAAAGTGAACATGGATGTTGGCAGAGGGCATGTTCACTTGAAGATGAGTAGTTGCTGCTGCCTTACAACTGTGCCTTCTGCTGAACCTCCCAACTCTCTCCTGCCCCCCACCCTCCCGCCCTTCCCCTCTCCCTTGCTCGGCTCCCTTCCTGACTGTTCAGCACCTTGGGACGTCCTCCCGACATGAAAGGCGCTCCATAAATGTAATTTTGTTGTTGCTTTAATTTACTGACACTCACTGTCTAGACTCGCTCATAAAATATTTGGCACATGGGTAAAATATGGGAGGTTAATCAGTGTCAGTGGAAATGTATCTGAGAATTAGTCAGAAGTGGAGGAGAAGGAAGGGGAGGAAGAGGAAAGAAAATTTATGGGGGGTTTTTTGTAATAAAAAAAACTCAAATCCTGATGATTAAGGATAATTCCTTGTAACGATTTAGATTTGACTAAATAATGAATTCTGTAAAGAAGTTTCTGCAATACTGTCCTATAAGATGGCTGGCCTGTAACAAGTCAAGAGCTGACTCTGGTGCATTTTTGTGGCATATGGCTTCTCTTTGCATGTTAGTCAGCAGCACAACATTTAGATAATATCTGTGTTTTATTAAATAATTATAGCTTGGGCATAACTTGGGATTTGAATGAAGATAGCAGCAATGACTTTCGAATTGCTTTTCTTTCTATGACAGATTGAGATAAACTGCATTGGACTTCATTTGTCTTCCTCCTCGCTCTCTCTTCTCCCCACCCCCTCCAAACCCCACCACCCACAGTTTAAAAGTATAAGTTCTCCTCAACAACAACCACTTGCATTTGAATACTACCCTTCACCAGGAGTAGGGTTTCAAAGCTACCCTGATGGCTCGGCAGGTAGAGACATCGCGAGATGTGGTACTAAAGCCACTCCCTCTGGGAAGCCTCTGGTTGGCTTCCTGCTTTTGCCCCAAGTGAGTTAGCCTCGTTCATCTGGGCCAGAGTTGGCCACAAACTGTTGGCCACTGAGTTTAACGCGGATGGGGAAGGGAGGTGGGAGAAATCAGCCAAAGGTCCTGATCCTTATCACTGCCCAATGACTTCTGCTGATAAGTGCATGCCTGTGGATGTCAATCAAAGCCTATGAGATGAGACGTGGCTGGACGTGTCTCTGACGCCGTATCTTCTCTTTCTCTATCTCGCCTCACTCCTCGCCCACACAGGAGAAATGGCCACATCAATCATATACATTTCGGGGGGAGTGTGGGGGGGGGGGGGGGGGGGGAAGGAAGGTAAAAGTTTTAAGATGTATGAAAACTGTAAACTGTTCCTTATTACTGAGATAGTGCAATTCACTTTCGCCATTTCTAAGACAGCATGGAAACGTACATGTATCCAAAAGGGCAGTACTTGTCGCAAGCCGCTGGTTTGCACTTCTTTGGCCTTGGGCGACACTGGCAAATCTCACAGCCATGTGGGCCAGTCTGCAAACCAAAGGGACAGTCCAGGGCACAGCCTGAAATCAGTCCAGTGCACAACTCTGCTCCTGTAAAACAAAGGACCTCAGCTGTAACTGCATTCAATTCACTGGAGTTATAAATCAAAGAGGCACAGAGTCTTCTGCATTTCAACAGCATTATTAAAAGCAAATTGGAACTCAAGCGAGGCTCACTGTAATTTGTTTTGTATCCCACTACGTAAAGTGCACCCTCTCCCCATTGATTAAGCTTCTGCCCTTCAAGCTCCACTCAGGATGAAAGCAGGCTTTACCTTCACCCAGTCAGTGCTGCTCTTGTGCAACTTCTAAGGAGGTGACTCCTTCTCCGCCCCCACCTCCCCACCCACCTGCATTCATTAATCCTCTTCGTAGACGTCTCTTTTGAGTGAACAGGGAAGATCAGATATTTTGCTGTCCAAGCAAAATTACAGGCATATTACTGTTTGGCACTGTTCTGTGGCATGGCCCACTAGAGCATGGATTACCTGATTCACTCAAAACATGAGCTAGTCATAGATTCAAGAGGGAATTCAATAGCTATTTGACGAAAAAATTGATTGAAGAATGTGAGAGGAGTGATTAAAACATTCAATAGGCATTATTCAGACATCAAATAACCATTCGCCTAAAACTACAGCCAAAGCACTTTAAATTTCCACATGCATGCGGATGACACCCAACTATATCTCTCCTCTTCCAGGCTCTGACAGCATTAGCATCCAAGGCTGCACTCTCCATCTCATGAAGCCAGTCAGGAAACTGGGTGTCTTGTTTGACCCTGAACTGTCCTTTCTCCCCTACATCTGAGCCATGAAAAGCACTGCCTTCCACCACCTCCGTAACATCGCCAGACTCCGCCACTACTTCACCCCTCAGGTTGCCGAAACCCCCATCCATGCATTCATCACATCAAGGCTTGTCTATGGAGACTCCCACCTCGTCGGCCTTCCCGGCTCTTCCCTTCACAAGTTGCAGATCATCCAGAACTCTGCAGCTCATCCCACACTAGGCTCCGGACTCCATCACTCCCACCCTTGCCCGGTTCCATTGGCACCCCATCCCCCAGAGGATCGAATTTAAGATCCTCATCCTCACATTCAAGGCCATTCATGGCCTTGCCCCTTCCTAACTCTCTGACCTGATGACTCCCTATCAACCTGCCCACCCCCTCCATTCTGCTCCATGTCTTTTTTTTTAGAATTAGGGGCAGGAGTAGGCCATTTGGCCCCTCTAGCCTCCACCGCCATTCAATAATACCATGGCTGATGTATTCAAGCTTCACCAACCCACCTTATCACCATATCCCTTAATCCCTTTATCCATAAGAAATCTATCAATCTCAGTCTTGAATACGTTCAAGGACTGAGCATCCACAGCCCTTTGGGGTAGAGAATTCCATAAATTCACTACCCTCTGAGCGAAGAATTTTTTTCTCAACTCAGTACGAAAGAGCTTACCCCTAATCTTCAGACTGTGACCCCTGGTTTCTCCAACCAGGGGAAACAGTCTCCCACTATCTATTTTGTCTTGCCCCTTAATAATCTTATAGGTTTCAATAATCTCCCACATGACCTATCCTACCATCAATGGCCGAGCTTTCAGCCTCTCTGTTCCCACACTCTGGAACTCCATCGCACAGCTAATTCCATTCAGGATGCTTCCCTGTTGCTATCTATGCTGTTGTTGGCACTGGATTCCAAATAGAATCATGTTTAATCAATAAAGAGAAAGAAAAACCTAAAGGCAGTACATTCGTTATAAAGAACTCTGAATCTTTATAATTTAAACACATGAAAACTTATGCTCCCCACTTCTATATTTATTATTGAAGCACCTGCTTACAAGAGAATATCCAAAAAACTTGGTCTCAATCGGAAGGAAAACACTTCCTAAATTTATGTTTTCTCCTCGGGTCCCGACCCTTGACTGTTCAGCACCTTGGGACGTCCTCCAGACTAAAAGGCGCTCTATAAATGTAATTTTGTTGTTGTTGTTCTCTGACAATTAGAATAAAGCGCTTTCTTACCTTATCTTTTACATTATAGAGAAACACGAGTACATTTCACTGAATTTTCCTTCTCCTTTAATGTGGAAAGTTTAGGCACACTCCCCCATTAGTCCCAATGAGAAATGTTTGATTTATTTTGCAGCCAGCTTTATGTATGCATAGCTGGAATGTTTTTGTTCAATGAGCAAGCTTCAAAGGCCCAATAAAAATTCCACGTTCCAGAGTGTTGTGTATTCACAACAATGCACTTTGTCAATTAGGTTGCTCAGAGCGCAGTTGCTGGAAGTCGCTGAAAAATGATTCATTTTGAAACCTATGGGCTACGCTTCCCTTCACTGGAGGTTCGGAGGCTATAAACACACAATCAAAGGCGCGTTAGAAAAATAAAATCCTCCAACTCCTCAATGTGTCTGTCTCTACCCAAAGCATTGTCTCACAAGGGCAACCACATTTAACTAACTGCAGGCAATGTTCTTGTCATGCCAGAAATCTGGACATTTGAATTGTATCATTACTGTGCATTTATTTCATTTTTAAGCTGTACCCTGTAAACCACTGGTCACAGACAATTTGCTATCACTTATTTTACCTTTTTCTTTATTCTTCGTTCTAACTTTCTTTCCATTTTCCTCAAAACAACAAGTTGTGAAACTTCCCTTTTCTTTTCACTGGGGATAGTTTCACACAAGTCCTCAACCACTTCACCCATGCAACATCTGAATAGGGAGTTTCCTCAGCCCATAGTCCCCAATCATTAAGGCAATAGGACTGGAGCTTCCCAGTCTTGAGACACATTCTAGACTGCCTCCATCCTATCCTTGTCAAGCTCAAGACATAGCTCCCTGCTAGTCTTCTGAGAAAAAGCTCTGCTTTATCATACACTAGCTTGAATCCCCTCCATCTGTGATAATTTAGCTCATCTCATGCAGGACAGTAACAGGATACCACAACGCAATGAATCCATGGGTAAGGGAAGGAAAATAAATCTGCATCACCGTGATGCTCCTGTTCTGGTCATCATCCAATGACCTTCTGGTGTGAGGTGGCATCTATGTGGACAGGTTTGGGCTTGATGGTAATTTCCCACCTCCCCCCTGGACAATACTATGGACAATACCTGTCTGCGATACATATGAAAAATGTTCCCGTCTGCACGGAACAAGAGCACGTTTGGAACGCAATGAACTGTACAGCACTCCGAGCAAGAATCAGGATCAGTGCCTTCAGAAGAGAAGGTGAGAAAATCCTGAAAGAAGCCATTAAAAACGAGCAGCCAAGCAAGCATCAGAAAAAAAACATTGATCACACATATCTCACTTTAATGACAGAGTGAGGCAAAACCAATGGAACTAAAAGGCACCGTTCCCTGGCATATTTTACACTAATTAAGTATCACCACAAAGGAATTTATATATTTTTTAAAAACTCTTCAAAATTTTCTTTCTATATTCAATCCAGCCTTAGACCAACTGCAAAAATTGCTGTAAATGTAAGACTCCTGAGACAGTAGTACTGCAATATGTTAAATATCTTCTTTCAACACCTGTGATGTGAGATTTTCGGATGAGTCTCATTTGTGAAAATATTCGTTACACCACCCTGAATGCCACCACATATTCTATTTATGAACCTCTACATCTGGAAATTTTCTGAATAAGTAAGAGTGTGTGAGTTTCGAACTGGATAGTCAGGTAGAAAGGAGTGTTCCTGTCAAAGTGTCCACGGCTCGCACATGCCTATTTGTTGGGACCTATTAAGTGACTGAAGAGACACGGGGCAGTATCATCAAACACTCACTGGTTTTGCACTGGCACGTGCGGCACCCATTTCGGTCCAGCTTGAAGCCGAAGATACAGTCCTTCTCTGTCAAGGTGCAGTTCACCTGCAGCTCACATGTAGGAGGGCCAATGGTAATGTACGTGGGCTCTGTGGGACAAAAGAAAAGTCAAAAACAAGGCATTAGAGTAGAGCTATTAAAAGTTAATGTAGCACCCTAGGTGGCTGCTTTCTCTTATCTTGTGTGGGGATCAATGCTACAGTATTGTTGAAACATTCTTTTAATTTCTTTCCCTCCAAAGAAAGAGATTAGGAGCCCTCCAGCAAAGCACTGGGAATGGTACGTCTCAATCTCCTTGATCTGTTTCGGGGAGTTAGATCTTTTGGCTTTATGTTTCAATCTTTATGTGAATACTTATGCTCATCAGGTTGCTGTCAAGAGGGAACATACTTATCTACTGTATTTCCCAGTTATAGCCAGTGCCCGCTGGGAGGGCAAAAGAAAAATAGCCACTGTAGCTAATAAACATTTTCATGTAGTCGACAGATCAAAGGCAGCAACAAGTTACATTTATATTGCATCATCCATTTTAAAGAAAAAGATGAATTAGAAACGAAGAGAGTGTTGTTAAGTAGGCAAACTCAGAGGCTTAGGGCCATGACTAATGTGTAACCAATGTACTTTGGGCTTATCAAAATCTAGTTCATTCTGCTCACAGTGAGTTTGCTTCTTCTTTTAAACCACCTCCATTGCCACACAAAGATATAAACAGACTTCAACTCCTGGCCGTACAGAAAGAATATAAAAATGTGGCTATTGGATTGTCTCTGGCCCAGTAAACCTGCTCTTAACTCTTTGTCAAAACATAGTGCATCTCAAGATAGATATCCACTTACTTCATCAGGGTGGAGTGGTGTTCTATTCCATCTTGCTCAGTACAGCAAATCTTTCAGTATAGATTTATAATTGGAAATCCCATTATATCCTATTACACACTGAACGGTTCGCTGCATTGACTGAACGGAGCAGAATAATCCCCCTGGTGATTGACTAAATTCAGCCAAAAGAACAGTCAATATAACATTGGCTGTTCCTCCTGCCCTGTCTTTAACCTAAACCATGTTTTCTTCTAAAAGGCAAGAGTTAAAATGTTGCAAACACAAAGAGGCCAGAAGAACGAATAATGGATTTTTACACTCATGAAGTCAAAAACATACAATGACTGGTTCCATATCACTTTTACCTTTTGATGTTGTAATACCTCTGTACCAATACTTTTAACCTCCCTTTCTCTCATCACAACCAAAACAAATCTAAACTGGCTTCAACTCCTTGGCACAAGGAAGAATATGAAAATGTGCCTGTACTCAGGATGAAGACTCTTAGGGTTGTCACTGGGCCCTGTGAGTGCTTCCAAATTTTTTCCCTTTCTTTTCCCTCTTAAATACATACAGGAAACTTGGATATGTAAGTTTTGAAATGGGATGAAGATGAGAAACATTGGGCACTGGTAGCCCTTAAGACACTGCTTTGAATCTCTCAACGGGACACCTAAGCAACAAGACGAGAGAGGTTCAGTTGAAGAAGTCACTTTGGATCATCCTTCCAGGAAACCCACCTGTCATAGCATCAAGATATGATCCAGCATCCTTGCCTCAACCACCCTTCCTGATAACCTCTTCTGGTTGTTAATTGCGCTCTAGGTCCTATAGCTCAGTGGTTAGTGCACTCGCCTCACAAGCGAGAGACCTGGGTTTGATTCCCAGTGGGGCGAAATGTTGGGCAAGTTTCCTTACTCCACTTGCCTCTGTTTACCTAGCAGTAAGTAGAAACCTGGTTGTTAGTTCAACTGGCAGATTGCTTTTCCAGGGATACAATTCCTTCTAATTTTTTTTTAACAATAATAGATCGGTCACTCAATCCACGACTGTTTGTGGGACACTGTTGTGCGCAATTTTTTCCCACGTTTTGCTTTACAGTATTTTCTGTGAGGTGTCCAAAACGTTTCAATTTTCAAGACGTGATAAGGCTCTATATCAAGTTCAAGGAATATTATTATTTTGATTAGGTAAATAAATGCTTCCTGGTCTAATGTCACTGGTATTAAATGGTTCCATATACCTCATGCTCGAGTGTCCACAAGTAGGAGTTAATAGCTTATATGGTGCTCTCAAGACAGGTTGGTGTTGCTAGTCTTCAACAAAAAACACAAAGGAAAAAAACAACACAATAGCTGTATGGCACAGGCTCACAGTATTATGAACACTTTAGCATTTTGCCAAGCATTGCAAGATTGATACCAATTCAAGTCAAATCTGATTTAAAAATTAACTCGACTTCATTCTACTAGCCAAACAAATTGATGATATTGTCCCAATCCTTTTTTTTTTATTTACGGACCTGAAAGTAAAGCTGCCAAAAGGTTTGGGCACAAGCAGCATATTTCACATTTCTCAGCAAATGCTGTGGCTATTTACTGTGCGAGGAATGTCTCTTGGGCTGAAGTTCAGAGAGCATTGGCACAAGCCATTTATCATTGGGGTGCCAGGGCTCAGCTAAAGCTGCGGAGTCTTAAAACATTAATCAATGTGGGATTTTGTTTTAATGCGACTGATAGCGAAACCTGGTAACAACTAAACAAAACCAACTTTAATGAATCTTACAATCCAGTGTCAATGGAATTACAAGTACTGCGGTTTGCTCAGTGATAGGGACATTTATCTTGTGTCCCTGCGGAAGTGGGTCGAATCTGTAATTGAGTAGCTTTGACAGCATCAATCAATCAATCAATCAATCAATCAAAACTTACATTTATATAGCGCCTTTCACATCGAGAGGATGTCCCAAGGAGCTGTACGGTTAGGTAGGGACAAGAGCAGGGGAGGAGGGGTTGGGGCAGGACGAAGAAGAGTAGGAAAATTGACTGTATATTTGTAGGCGAAACGCGGCAGCCAAATTGCGCGCAGCAACTGCTGAATGAGTGAGTGATGTTAGAAATGGGTCAAATTAGGAATGCCATGGTGACACTGGTTGTAACTAGTTCGCTTGTTTTCCTCCACTCCCCCGCAACCACCCACCCACCCAATCCCAGGCAAAAGGGATCAGTTTCCTACAGGTTGTAAATTTAATAGATATCTGTATAAACTGAAAAGAGGTGGACTTGGTTTGTTCCTCTTCTACCTACCCGCTCCCCCACCCACTCACACTCACATATATACAGATCCCCAGCAGTGCCTGTCCCTGCCAATACAGCATGAAAAATGTGATCTAGAATGTGATAATCACATCTCCAAGGTTTAGGATTTGACACCCTGAGTGAGCAATGGGAGTGAGTAGGAGGACAAGCAGTGACAGCATGCCACAACACTGTAGGTTGAGTTGGATTTGGAGCACAAGTGTACCTGTGCGTAGACTATTTGCAGAACAGTTTGTACTGTACCCAATCTCTTAAAAAAAAGATTAATAGGGGATTCATATGGGTCAGAAGGTTATGCATACAAGCCCCACATTCAGTATTCGAGTTCATAGTCTAGTCACAGGTGCCACCCTTTGGTTGAGATGTTAAAATTATTTTGAAATGTTTAAGTACGTGTTAAAAATCCCATGGTGCTCTTTGAAGAGTGCTCCATGTTCTGACCTAAAACGCACATAAAATTGCCATTCCCGTTGATAGATTACTATGCAGAAATGAGATGCGCTGTTCACCTACAAACACACAGTCAGTTTGCTTTAGGAATCCCAGGGAAGCATCTTTTGAGATTATTTAATAATAATAATCCTTGCGCAGAGCAGTCTCCCATAAACAATCGGGGATTCCCCCGGATAAAATTTGTCAGTCACTTCATGGCCAATTTATTGTTACTTTTTGAATGATAGGTAGAATATCAACTGCAAGGCTTATTATTGAAATCCTTAAGATTTTAAATTGTAATCGAGGCGTCTCAAAGCGCCTCACAGGATGTACTGTAAAGTGGATTGACTGTAAATCAGGTATCAACCCTTTGAACAGCCCCAAATGCTACATAACTATCAACACAGAATGTTCTGTTTTTCTTATTATCTTAAAAATACTTTGGTTTTGTACATTGCTATGGATTTTAAAAAAACAATTCTCTTATTCAGTCTTTTCTGCCTTTCTGCCACTCACTCCAACAAACAATCTGAAACTGAGTTGCTGTTGTGAATCGGATCCTCTGCATTAACATAGTATTAGGATCTTCCTGAAGACAAATCCCTCATAAGGAGCCTACAATTGGATATGGAACTCGAGACACTTAAAGTGAGTCACAGGTGAAATCCTCTCAGAGCTACAGAATAAAGAATTGTAGTATGATTGGGGCAGGAAGAATTGCTCACGCTGGGAAGGGATTGAGTAAATTTGTATTCATCACATGGTAATACATCTAACATTATTCCAAATACAAAAACACATTAGGAACACATCAACAATGTGACAAATCATTTGAACCCCTTTGCGGTTACCCAGGAATGAGAGCCCAGAGGGGATCTGCTGAGCAGCAGTATACTGTAGATCATATCTCTGCAGGCATATCGCATGCACCTGGCATAACTGCACGTGTTTCCTTTCTATAAAAAAAATTAATTAAAAAAAATCCTGGTAGAAGGGATTGCAGAAAATACCCAGGTATCTACAAAACTTCTTGCTTAAAGATCACTCGACGTGTGACACATGACTGTTGGTTTATTGTGAACTGGCAAAGAGTGGTAGCAAATTGACTCTGAACCCATAGATCACAAGAGAGATTTGAATGAAGAAGGCTCTACAACCCATTTGATCTTGTCCTTCCAGAATACCAACGCTACCATCTGTCTATCACAGCGTCAAGCTGTTTCTCGCATGAGCACCAGTGTCCTGGTCCCGACCATCATTCTTGTTAACCTGTTTGACCTAGTACGTGTTCAAACCATTAATTACCCTCACACCTGATCCAAGATGTAGATTAAGGAGAGGTTTGGATGTGAGGTGGTAGATATCAGCTGTTTTACCATATGCTAGGAAGAGAAATGTTCAATTCTCGAAGGAATGGCCGAGCTTGTCCAACGGTTCAGTTGTTCCACATGAGATTTTAAACAAGAGATCTTGTCTGCTTGTTCAGGTGGATGTTTCAAGATACTGTGGCACTCTCTTTAAAAAGAGAAGGGAATTTTTCCAGTGAGCCTGGCCAAACATTCCCCCGGATAAAAATTTGTCACTCACTTCATGGCTGTTTGTGGGACACTGTTTGCATAAATTGGCTGTCGTGTTTGCCTGTAAAAAACACAATCACTGCACTTTCCAGTGAATCCTGCAGAGTGCTATGAGACGTCCTCCTGACATCAAACGTAAGGATTATTAAGTTGCTGGGGAAACTCAGTAGGTCAGGCAGCATCCATGGAGAAAGGAAAATGAGTCAACGTTTCGGGTCCATGACCCTTCGATGTTCTGACGAAGGGTTGTAGACCTGAAACGTTCCCTTCTCCATGGATGCTGACTGATCTGCTGAGTTTCCCCAGCAACTTCTGTTTTTGTTTCAGATTCCCTGCATCTGTAGTATTTTGTAAGGATTATTATTATTGTTTTGATTGCTGTTAAAACCACCCGACTTAACTGTATAAAATGTCCATCTAGGATCGCACCTGAACAGCAGGAGCTTGGGCAAGGTTTGATAAAGACTTTAGCATTTACAGGAGAAACAGCTTTCAAAATCAAGAGAGCAGGAATGGTGAGAGCTGTGGACTCTTGCCCACAGGATAGTATGTGGCTTGTTAGAGGCAAATAAAATAAAATGAAAAATAAAGTGCGAGGAGAGGGAAAAACTCCTTTAAAACGGTCTTATGCAACTTTCCATTTTAACCCCGGGAAAACATTCCTTTGGCTTTTCTGTCTCTCGTGCATAGCATTCTTTCCACTTCTTCACATATCTAAGCCTTTGCAACACCATTCTAATCAGGCGGCAGCATCCCAGGTATCTGAAAGTCCTTGGCAAAAGTCCTTTATTGAGTAAAGCCTTTTTTCTTGGCTCAATTGGTTCCTGTCAGAGATGGTTGCAGTTCAAGGTCAAAGGCAAATTAAAAGCCCTTCTCCATTGCTAATTAAACCAAAGGTGTAAATCTACAACCTGGGTGGAGGGGAAATCTCACATGGAAGCACTCACATACACACATATAATATACACTATACATATCTACACACACTGCAAACACACACACACACATACCATATGAATGCATTGCATGCACACAAAAGACATTGTTCTGAGGTTACACAATATCCTCAGGCCAAAGCCTTGACTTCGCAGCTCGGCTAATCCTCTGCAGCACCACAGTAGCTAGCGTTCCTGCACCAGCTGCTAAATGTGACCAGTACGCAGCAGAGTTCAGTTCATTCCAGCTATTAATCATCTGGGCACAGACAAATCTTTTGTAGCCGGGAGGAGATTTTCTTTATCACTTAAACTTAGAAAACGAGACGCAACATGAGACACACACACCCTTAGGGGACTCGTCTACCAAAGCGAGATTGAGTATCAACATGATGTGATTAAAAAGAGCAAAAGTCAATATGTGCTGACGCTTAAATCTCATTTTGACTCATGAGTTCCCTGAGGGAGTTGGTTACATTCTCATGTGTTAATTTGACTATTATTCCTAGTTATGAAACGATCCTAGCCAAAATAGAAACGGTAACACCCAGAACTTGTGGGAAAGAGCGAGGTCAACTGGGGACTTTACTTCCTAAATTCCTCTTCTACTACTAAAGGCATGGGAGGCAGCAGGCTAAACCATGCCATTTCTCTGCTGCGCAGAGATGGCCTGCTACACCGAGGTTTAAGACTCTCGGAGAAATATGTATTCCACTATCAAGTGTGGGATTTCCCGTTGTCGGCAGTGGTCTGTTTTTTTCAATCTGCTGGGTCCTGACTTCCATTTGCAACACTTTGGAGTGTAAAGCTCCTGGTATAACAAGAGAGTGCTCAGCTGGTGGTGGGGCTGCTGTACTTGGGATTAACAGAATGATCATGACTGCAGCATTCCTCATCATGAGTTAATAAGGTGGCAGACCAGTAGATCACAGGCCAGCAAGGGACCAGTTATTTTCTGATTTTGTAGTGATTTGACAATGGAATCTGTTGAGGGTATCCATGTTTGTTTTCTTTTGATAATCTTTCCCAAAATGCTTGAATACTGCTGTGGGATTCATCTCCCTTGTAGTCAGTGGAGTCCTCCTTGTCCCCTGAATCCTCTGCTCCACCATCGGCGGCCGTGCCTTCAGCCACTATGTCCCAAGGCTCTGGAACTCCCTTCCTCATTCCCTTCGCCTCACCCCCTCTCTTCCCAGTTTCAGGTCTCAGCTGAAGACTTTTCTCTTTGACCGTGCCTTTGGTCATCTTTCTCCCCCTGCCCCTGGCTCGCCCCCGGGATCCGTTATTGTGAAGCGCTCTTAGATGCCGTCTGGCGTGGTGGGCGCTATATAAATCAAAGTTGTTGTTGTTGTTGTAGTGGTACTGAACGTTTATTTAATCCTTCACAAAATTAGTTTCACTCTTTCAAGATAAGTGGAAAGCGATACTTTTTTTTGTACAATCGTACAGAAAAATTATGCTGGTGGACGACTGCTTATCACAAAGAAACCAACTTTCATTTCTATTGTACTTTTTTGCACATCGAGACATCTCCAAGCACTTTACAGTAATTACAGTCCATACTAGTGATGGCTTTTCTAGCCAAACACTACAGGCCCTTGTGCCACTAGCACTTGTTTTTCTGTCAAGGTAGATCTTCAAAATGCTGCAGTTTTGTTCTTAAAAAAAATGCATGCCTGTGAGTAAATGAGCCGCAAAAGGTTGGACAATGGGAATAATTTTATGGAGGGGAGGAGAGAAACACAATCTGATAAAAAGAAAAGAAATCTTGCCCTTTTCACTTCACTCAACAAATAAATGCACATCCATTGCCAGGCTTTCCAACAGTTGAATCAACAAACAGAAGTTAAACTTGAAAAGTACAAGTCATATGATCTAATCTCCCTTTACTGGTGCTCTCTGGTCGTGGGCAAAACAAACACATGGGGAACTGGGGAATAAATCTCTGAGAAAGAGATTTATTATTTATTTCTCGGAGTAGCGAGAAACAAATCCCATTAGTCCTGCGTCAGTTTAATCCTGCTCGTATTCCATTGACCTTCTGCTCTCTCTCAAAGATCCTCCTATGTACAGGGGTGCAGTTGTTGACTGAGTCCAAACCCTCTGGAATCTCAGATATGCAGGCCTCTCAATAGCCAATTGTAAAGCTGCTGTCACTTGCCTTTTTTCAAGCCTCAAAGCATACCCCAACCCCCCTTCCCTTCCCCTCCCCTCACACACACACACTACATAAGCAAGAGATTCTGGAGCTTTTTTTCCCCTCTCTCTCCCTTTCACCTCACTAGATTTTGTTGCACGAAAACTGCTCTGGTCAAGGTCACAAATTATATCCTGACCATTTGTGACCAGGGCACCCTCTGTCTCCTCGACCTATTCACCGCCTTTGACATGGTGGACCATTCAATCTTCCTCCACTGCCTCTCCTCCCACCTCAACCTTCAAGGTTCTATCCTTGACTGGTTCAGGTCCTATCTTTCACACCGCCTCCACTTTGTGTCTGCCAATGGCTTTTCCTCCAGCCCCCACACTGTCGTGCGGCATTCCTCAGGGCTCTGTCCCCTCCTCTTCACTCTTAATGTGCTCCACCTTGGTGACATCATCTACAGACATGGGGTAAATTTCCACATGAATGTGGATGATACCCAACTCTATCTGTCTGCTTCACCCTCAACCCCATGATTACCAGCCTCCTGACCATCTGCCTGTCCGACATCGAGTCCTGGACGAGGGCCAACTTTCTTCAGTTGAACGTCAGCAAGACTGAGACCCACTTGATTGGCTCGCATCAGCGCATCTGCACCTCAGACGCTGGCAGCATCAGCGTGCAAGGCTGCACTCTCCATCTCTCTAAGCCAGTCAGGAACCTGGGCGTCCTGTTTGACCCAGAACTGTCCTTTCTCCCCCACATGCGCGCCATGAGCAGCACTGCTTTCCACTACCTCAGCAACACTGCCAGACTCCGCCACTGCCTCACCCCTCAGGCTGCCCAAACTCTCATCCACGCATTCATCACATGAAGGTTTGGCTACGGAAACTCCCTTCTCGTCGGCCTTCCCAGCTCTTCCCTTCACAAGCTGCAGATCATCTAAAACTCTGCAGCTCGTGTCCTCTCCTGTATAAGTCTCTGCTACTCTATCAAACCCACCCCTCGCCTGTGTCCATTGGCTCCCCGTCCCCCAGAGGATCGAATTCAAGATCCTCGTCCTCACTTTCAAGGCCATCCACGGCCTTGTCCCTTCTTACCTCTCTGACCTGCTGACTCCCTACCAACCTGCCCGCCCTCTCCGTTCAGCAGGCTCTGGTCTGCTCCATTTCTCCTGCCCTACCATTTGTGGCTGGGCTTTCAGCCTCTCTGCCTCCACACTCTGGAACTCCATCTCACAGTCCCTTTACCTTGCTTCTTCCCTTGCCTCCTTCACGGCCGGTCTCAAGACCCTCCTTTTCGATCGTACCTTCTCGCGCTCTCCTACCTCTCCACACCCCCTATCCTGCCCCACCCCCATGCTCGGGTCCTGACCCCTCACTGTTCAGTGCCTTGGGACGCCCTCCCGACGTGAAATGCGCTCCATAAATGTAATTTTGGTGTTGTTATTGTTATCTGTATGTCATGCTACAGTCAAGATAAAATGCAGCGTCATTGTGACACTACTCTGAGCCGTTCTGGCTGTGCAGTGAGAGGCTGTTTATCATTGCGTGCTGTTTCTGAGGGGAGTGAGGTTTCCACAGGATAATATAAGCTACCTCTGCATCCTGTCTGGGAGTTCCATTGGAAATTCTTACAGGATACACATTTGTGCCTCAAGTACTTGTGTACCCTATTGGTGCACGACAACTGTCCGCTGCATGTTGCCCAGTGTGACACTTTATATTTTATTGTACATGTGAGGAATATGCGAGATATTCCAGGTACATTTATCTAGAAATACAAAAGTCACTACACTTCACACAAACTTTGCGAAGCGTTTGAAACATTCAATGTACACAAGCTATATCAAAGCTGGGATTTACTATTAATATTAATAATAATTATTGCTGTGAATATTAAGAGATATTCAAGGCAACTAGATGCCCACAGCATAGGAAGCAATAAATAATTATCTGCATTTACGTTTGACACTCTTTGCTTTTTGGTGTGAATACTGAGTGATGGCAGCCATGGTGGTCTGGCCTAGAGGGGTTATTGAGTCCCAACAGTGTGAGGTAGCTGCAATGCTGTGCACAGTGGTAGTGAGCAATGGTGGTTTAATAGCTATTTCTGCACGGATGTTAATTTAATTTCCTTGCACTGTTGGAATCAGCAGTTCCTCCGAGTGAATAACACCTCCCTCTCTGCCCCTTACGCAGCTGACAGGGGCTGCGTCACACTCAGCAAGGGTTCCACAAGCTCTGGCCATCTTGACTTACCTCACCCAAGTGGTCAATGTGTGAGCATAGTGCTGTCAGTGCTATTTACTCTATTGAATTGTGGCCGGGTGGGATGGGGATGTGGGGGACAGAAGAATATCAGAGCAGAGATCAAGCGTACTCCTACTTGAAGTATACTTCGCAGTAAGGGAGAAGCGGTATTAGAGGATAGTGATCAGAAGTGGAACTCTCCCCAATTTCTCCCATTATACCCGGACCTCAATAATATTACGAGTCTTGCAACATACTGCGTTATGATACTGCCTGCTTTTATCCTCTTCTCCCATGCTGTAGTTTCTATCAACAATTAACCCGGGCTGCACACTAACTTCCACGTTCTGCACTGCTTCAGATGAGGCACTTATTTAAATAACACTTACTTATTTAAATGACTGTGTATGTTGTGGGCGAAATGTGGCAGACAATTGCACACAGCATTGTCTCACAAACAGTCGTGGGTTTGAGTGACCAAATTATTACCGCAGATTCATGATGGAAATTATGATACCATAATTCAACCAATGTAGAACAAGTCTTAACACTTAATATTCCTTGCATTGCTGTGAAGTATCATGGCTATGCATTTGTAGGTGTATGTTCCTCCCTATCAACCTACTCGTCCCCTCCATTCAGCGGGCTCTGGCCTGCTCCACGTCCCCCACTCGAACCGCCCTACCATCGATGACCGGGCTTTCAGCCTCTCTGTCCCCACACTCTGGAACTCCATCCTGCAATCCCTTTGCCTCGCTTCCTCCCTTTCCTCCTTCAAGGCCAGTCTCAAGACCTTCCTCTTCGATCGTGTCTTCCGCCACCCTCCTAACTCTCCCCCCTAACCTTCTCTCCTTCCCCCTACCCCGATCTTTCCTACCCTCCTCGGGTCCCGACCTAACTGTTCAGCGCCTTGGGACGTGCTCCCGACATGAAAGGCGCTCCATAAATGTAATATTGTTGTTGTTTTCGCACTTTAATGGATCAATCACTGATGCAAAGCTCATCATTCCTCCAGTCTGGAACGAGCAGGCAACTGACCACAGGGGACCAACACGTGCCATAGACCTTTCTAGCATCACAATGGAAATTTCCAGTGTTCTGTTGTTAATATCACAGAGATACTGTGCAGAGAGGAGCCCCACACAAAGGATTATGCCATTGATCTGCAGGATGGGTATGGGGTGTTGGGGGTAGAGGTGGAGGGTGAGCCATTTTGAACACTCCAATTTGTAGTCAGGTTAATCCTTGCAATCCTTGCATTTTTATATAGCGGCTCTTCACATCTTATCGACGTCTCAAAGCGCTTCACAGAATATACTGTAAAGTGCATTGACTGCATATGAAAGATTGCTGACTCTATATTTGTGGGCGAAAGGTTGAGAGATTGCTAACTTGTCTTTTGACACCAAAACGTAAACTACCGAAGCTTTCCTCTTAGAAAGCCTCTGGAACACTAATTAATCAACTAATGTATTAAGAAGCTGTCAGCAATCACAAACACTTCATTTTTTTTTTAAAAAGAAAAAAATCCCAGCACAAACAAAGCTGTCTCCACAAGTGGCTGTGGGAAAATGCCGGCAATGAGGGACAATGAGTGGGAGAGTTTCCAACAGTCACAGGCGCCTCCAAACTTCTCCTCAGAGGGAAAAGGGCATTATTCTGTGATAGCTCTTCAGTTCTGCAACCAGATGAATGATACTTTTATGTCAGCCGGGAGTGGTGAGAAAACTTTCGTGAGAGTATATATTGAGCAGTGCATCAAATGAATAGGCATGCGATTGTCTCCTTGACACACATTAACATAGCCAAGCACTAGACTGTTTAAAGGAAAGCACAAGGGTGGGTGGAGGGAAGAAAGAATACCGAACCATCATATATACTTGCAGCAGTTAGTATAAACCACTAGATAGATACACTTGAGTTTTCCCATCAGAATGGGAAGAAACTTTCACACAGTCAGTCCAGGTTGGATTCACACTCAGGCCTGCGATTGTGAAATGATGGTGCGCTAACTCATTGAGCTGACCCAATCCCCAACCACTATTTTCATCAGAATGGAGATAGGAACCGAAAAGAAAGTGCTCCACATAAATTACTGCAGAGGTATGATCAAAATAAGATACTGGCCTGGCTATCATCTACTATCTACTATGTGTAAACCTTCAGTTTGCCCTTCCCTCTCCCAAATGTTTATATTTAAATACTTTTCAGTTTTCTTTGCACCAGCATTCCTGGGACAGCTAACAGAACCTCAGAGGCTCCTGTTTCTCTGGGACTGAGTGTCGGTGCTGCACATTTTCAGCTCACGCACCGTGATAAAACACTAATTCTACAGCAATAAAGTTAGTCAAACATGAAGAATGCCTTCATAGCAGTCTTATCAAACCAAACTCACTGAGTTGAATGTTAATAACTCCCACAATTGAAAATATATCTATTTAAAAAAAATTACTTAAAAAAAATAATCTTCCTTATTCATTCCACCTTATTTTACCTTTTTTCCCCCTATTTTTCTAACTTTAAAAAAAGATTTCTAGTTATGCCTGGATTACATGTATATGCATAATAATATTAATTCTCGCATTTGATATAGCGCCTTTCACATCTTCTCGACGTCTCAAAGCGTTGCACAGAATATATTGTAAAGAGAATTGACTGTATATATGTGGCCGAAATCCGGCAGCATATTCACATATACTCACAAATGCACACTTACACACAAACTAGCACAAGCGCGCGCGCACACACGTGCTGTTTGAATCTCGGGAGCTGAGGCTGAACATGAAAGTATTCTGAATGGAACCCGAGACAGAGTTCTAATTGAACAGGGGAAGGGTGCACTTTCTATATTAAGTGGGCACTAGGCCCAGGCAATGTCAAGGGATATAATTCACAGAGCACAACCCTATGAAGAAAGCATTTACCTGCATTTGAGATCTATTGGATGCAATTTCAATCTGCTCTAATGCCAGGCCCTTTCTGTATGTTGGAATCCCCATACTGAGATAAGCTTTTAAGCCAATTCTTTAATTAATATGTAAAGCGTTGAAACCTATTACAACCACGGGCAGATTATGCTGGATTTAACTTGCAAGCTACTTGAGAACCAATTCAAATAGATATTTGTCTACGGTGATATCTGCCGCTGCTTCCAATGATGACTGACTTGGTAAAGCCATAAGAAATAAGACTGAGTCATTCACATCCCATGTTTAATGCTTACTCTAGCTTTTACTGGCTGAACTTGCTTGTCAGACAGTATAGGGGGGAAACACATTATTTCCTTGTGTAACACTAAGTTGAAGGTCACAGCTTCAATTTATGGAGTGTTGTGTGAGTTGACTTCAACTGGAACAGTGGGCTGGTGGTGGGGGGGAGACACAGGTTGGATTGCGTTACAGTTGGACCCAAAAGCCTAAAAATGGTACTCCATGCCACCATCAGAGCTAGGTTAAAAATAGGACCTTAAGTCACTGCAAGACCCAAACTCTTGCATAGGCTCATATATATTTTGCAATAAATGTGAATAGAATGTTGTACTTTAGTCTGTACACTGTACAGAAATATACCATGTACTGCCCGTCCCCTCCATTCAGCAGGTTCTGCCCTGCTCCATGTCCCCCGACCCACAGACCCAACCATTGGTGGGCGAGCCTTCAGCCACTCCGCCTCCAACCTCTGGAACTCCATCCCGAAGTCCCTCCGCCTTGCCCCCTCCCTGGCCTCCTTCAAGTCTCACCTCAAGACTCTCCTCTTCGATGGACCCATCAGCAACTCCTTATCCCTGCCTTCCCCCCCAAAAAAACCCTGTCCTCAACTTGGGTCTGAAGCAGTAACTGTCCAGGGCTTTGGGACACCCTCCTGACGTGAAAGGCGCTATACAAATGTAATTTTGTTGTTGTTATTGTTACTATATACATCATAGGGAGACAGAGTGTATACTTCCCATATAGGGGGAAGATACTGAACTGTATACTAAACAGGAATATGCCTCACACTGCATATTAGAGTGAATAAACCATTCAATAGACCTGATTACCTATTGTTCAAGGCCTACGCCACAGTCTATGCTACAGAAAATGATTCTACTCTCTATATATGGTACTGTTTCTTTCATTATGTGCTTCCTGAAACCCACTGCCTGTCAGAGAGCAATTTAAAAATGTAAATGTTTTTACAAGATCCCAGTGAAATCACACACATCATTCCAGGAATGACTCCTCATTTTCCGCTCACATACTTCAGATTCCTGATTTCCCATCTGAAGCAAGGGAATGACCTACATTTCCTGAATCAACGTCTGTCTGGCTTCAGTAGCCCTGTGCGTGGAGAAGCCCTAAGGGACTGCGAACTTTCCAGCAACCTTATCTAACGGGAATTTTGAAACACTTGGTGAGCATTTCCTCCTCATTAAGTGCTTGGAGTTTCTTTTTTTCCTTTGGAGAAAAAATGACACAAGATATTTTATTCCATTTTTTGGGGTTTAGCCGAGTGTTCTGACACACGTGGAAACCCATCACCATGCTTAAAAAATATCCAAAGTGAAGAGTTCCATGCATTCCACCTACACATGAAAATTCCTGTGTATTGGAATGGAATGCGCACTCTCTCCCTGCTTGCCTAATTCCAGAAAGTATTAGGTGCAGGTCGGCAAGACCCAATGCTTGGAGACCCCCCAAGTGTGCATTGGGGGTACCGCAGGTGTTCAAACTGCTAAAAGCTTGAGAGCACCAGTTAGCCATTGAGTTTGAGCACTTGTTTGGAAAGCTTCCTGCTGCTTGTACAGCTAGGATCACCCGACCAGTTAGGGCTTTGGCTTGCAGGGTAATAGAATCTGAGTGAGAAGAATCCTTGCTCCCAGTGACTGGTCTGCTGTCAATGAGCCAATTAGCAGTGCCTGCCTGGCTCAGGAACAGACGACCGAGACCGCCACAGCAAGCTGCGTTTTTTTTCTTCCTATCCCAATAGGACACAATCTCAAGGGGGCTGGGTGCCCTTCAGTTTCTTGATGAAACAGTCATGTTTCTTGGTATGACACTCAAATTGGGGGCATGAGTAGGTAAGAGAAGGTGGTCGGTATCAAAGTGTTAATCCAATCTTCTCATGTTGTCTCCATACACACAAACGTATACACCTCCTGTAGGCTCTAATTTCTCCCTCTTTAAATGGGAGCACTGAGCCGACCTGTAGCAATTCTTGGCTGAGATCAGCTAATTCAGCCATGACCATCCGGCAATCAAGACTAGGACTTTTCCTGATCTATGGGCTCAACTACTCAGTAAACGTGCCAAAGTATCAGAAAAGCTCTAAGCACCAGAGGATTGTAAAAGCTGATAAGATTTCTTTATCACCACTAATGAAAATTCTGGTGCATCTCTTGAGTCGCGACTGATGTTGAGCAGGAAAAACTTAAAACCTGCGATCTGTGTGACATATAGCTGAAAAAGACGATAAAATGCATTCATTTTCTGGAACAATGTCCATTACCATTAACTCTAGTTGAGGAGTCAGGCTGATTTTAATTGTACTTTTGCTTTCCTATTACATTAACATGCATCAGCATCATTAGCTATTCGTGCATCCATTTGTGTCACTTTTCTACACATCACAAAAGCAAGGTACCCCCAAGGATGCTAAACACTTGCATTTGTATGAAGGACAGTCTCCAAAGGGCTTTCGCGCTCCATGAATATGGATAAGTGATGGATTTTGGCACGATTTATCATCAGAGGCTGTCTTACCTTCACACACAGGGCAGCATTCTCCAGGAATCTTCACAGGGTTCAGGCAGCTCTGCCCACAAGCTGTGGCCACACAGTGGGGCTCCCCATTAATGCACTGACAGAAAGTGCAGTCATCTTCCCGCCACCGGTCACCGTGGGCGCAGATCTGCCCATTGGCATAACAGCCGGCAGGATTGTGCACTGGGTATATCGGATCTGTCGCAAAAACACAACGGAGTTAAAACATGTACAAACCACTGACTGTTGCGAGACACGCATTTAAGGAAGAAGTGATGCGCACAAGATATATTATAATAATAATAATAATCCTTGCAATTGATGTAGTGCTTTTCACATCTTATCGACATCTCAAAGCGCTTCACAGAATATACCGTAAAGTGAATTGACTGTATATTTGTGGGCAAAACACGGCAGCCAATTGCGCACAGCAGCGTCCCCACAAACAGTCATGGATTAAAAATGACCAATTTTTATTATTGTGGTTTTTTTGGAGGGATTGTTATTAGGTGGTGGAGTAAGGAAACTTACTCCACCACCTAATAACAAGGTTTAGTCCTGATCTGCCTGGATTTGAACACAGGTCTCACGTATGTAAAACAAGTGCTCTAACCATTGAGCTACAGAGCTCCACATGTGGCCGAAACTTATTCTGCTCTATTTGTTAACCCTTACAAGCTTGTCTCTATCCAATCATGGATAACTCAGATATTGCCTCATCTAATCTGATCCCTCCAGGATACCCACCCATCATTGCATCAAATTGCCTCTTAAACGAGTCCAGTATTCTCATCTCAACCATCCTTCCTGGCAACCTGATCCACTCATTAATTTTCAATCCCATTAAATGCAAACAACCGAGGCAATGCGGGAGATGCTAATCACAGATCTGCTTAGGTAGGCTGATCACTATTCTATTATGTCTGGTATGTTTTGCGTACTTGTCTGCGCTGCTTATAAATAGATGTTGTAAATATTTATTTGACCGCAGTACTGTAAATTCACTTATAATGGATAGAGACAAGCTTGTAAGGGTTAACAAACAGAGCAGAATACGAGTTTCGACCACATCAGCAAATTCACTACATGGAGCACACAATCCATGATAACCCATAGAGAGAGAGAGCGAGAGGATCATCTTTAAACAGCCAGCAACTATGAAGGCTAAACTGCTCCCTGTTTCAAACACAGAAAACATCACACCAGTTATAGTCTCAAAGAAAATCATCTGGCCGACACTCCACATCACATACCATTGGATCACTCACAATGTTTCACTCTCCACAAAATCACTTTCCTACAAGAATATTCTAAGAATGAACACAGCAAAGTAGAATCAGGAAGAAGCGTAGACTATTTCTATTTGTTGCCAATATTGTCCCCTTTCGTGAAAGCAATGGTTCTTTTTCCACACCTGACGACCTCTCCCCAAGCAATTTGCCCAAGTCTTGGCTGGTGTCGCTCCCCTCCCTCCTTGGAGGTCACTCAGAACAGCTGTATTATCCCCCTCCTCCACCACCCCACTACTATAGCCACCCTAATATGGAACTGTGCCCAGACCAGGGGTGGATGCTGAAATCTCCCCGATATAAGGCTCACTGACTGACTGACCACTTTCTGATGCTGCCCACTGAGCTATCAGAGCAATGCTAACCTCATGCCCTTAAGATGTGGAGCTCCTGTAGCTCAGTGGTTAGAGCACTCGCCTTACAAGGGTGAGACCTGTGTTCAAATCCAGGTAGATCAGAGCGAAATCTTAGGCAAGTTTCCTTACTCCACACACACACATGCCTAATAATAAATCGTCCCCAAAAACCCACAATAATAAAAATTGGTCATTTTAATCCATGACTGTTTGTGGGACACTGCTGTGCGCAATTGGCTGCCCATTTTGCCCGCAAATATACCGTCAATTCACTTTACAGTATATTTTGTGAAGTGCTTTGAGACATCGATAAGATGTGAAAAGCGCTATATCAAATGCAAGGATTATTACTGTTGTTATAAGGATGGTTTCCTTTAGCAGAGTATTTGGATAAAGAGAACATTTTGGGCTGTTCAAGGGATTTTTACCACTGTATGGTTTAACATACATCCGCGTGAACTTACTGGGAGATTAATTAGTTATTCAAGATGTACCAACTCATCACCCATCATTTCTCTTCAAGGCATATTTATTTAAGAAGCACTTGCGAGTTCTCTGCCTGCCTGCCTCCCTCCTGGACAACATGTTCCAGTCTAGGGCAGTGTGTAAGGAGCCAGGGGTTATTACCTTCACACACTGGACAGCATTCTCCCTCTGGCACATAGTACCGGTCGCAGTGCAGCTCCCCGCACTGGGCCGAAAAACAGATGGAGACTCCTCCCTGACACCGGCAGAAACGGCAGGCATCCATGCGGAACATGTTCCCGTCGTAATATTCCACACCATTGAATATACAAGTGGGCTTCGTCTCTGCAGAGAAACAACAACAAAATTACATTTGTACAGCGCCTTTCATGTCAGGAGGACGTCCCAAGGCGCTAGACAGTTACTGCTTCAGACCCAAGCTGAGGATGGGGGGGAATGGGGTGGAGGAGTTGCCAATGGGTCCATCGAAAAGGAGAGTCTTGAGGCGAGACTTGAAGGAGGCCAGGGAGGGGCGAGGCGGAGGGACTTCGGGATGGAGTTCCAGAGATTGGGGGCAGAGTGACTGTAGGCTCGCCCTCCAATGGTTGGGCAGGTGGGTCAGGGGATGTGGAGCAGGGCAGAGCCTGATGAACGGAGGGGCGGGCAGATTGATAAGGGAATGTACACAAATTGTTACTTAAGTTGGTCACGTCAGAGACTCCATGAGTACTACTGATGGTGATGCTTCTTTATACAATTTACAAATACTGTAAAGTGGAAAAAATGATTACATTGCAGCATAGTCAATAAATCTACAAGTTCAGATACAATGTGACAACACACTGTATACCTGTCTGTACCCGTTCGCCTCCCAAGAATACACACACACAGCCACTAGACTTTACAGTAATTCCTGTGAAATGCTTGGGAAACCGGTCTTGATAATGTTATATGACTTGCAAGGATTATAATAATAATAATAATCCTTACATTCGATATAGCGGCTTTTTACGTTTTATCGATGTCTCAAAGTGCTTCACAGAATATACTGTAAAGTGAATTGACTGTATATATTGTGGGTGAAACGCGGCAGCCAATTGCGTACAGCAGTGTACCCACAAACAGTGGTGAATTGAAATTATTACACAATATCAAATGCAATTATTATCAGGATAATTATTCCTGTGTTCTCCTTCTGTCTGGCCGGCTTCACACTCAATGATTGGCAGTGGCTGGAGTAGAACATGCTGCGTTTAAAATATGGTTTCATTTCAAGGACTTCCCAATTACCACTTTATAACAGGGCTGCGAGATACTCAAGATCAAATATGACCAACTGATCTTGGATGGGTAAATCGGGGTAAACATATCCGAAATAATGAGAAAACAGTCTGATGAATCCTATCATGTCGAATTCTGGCCATAAATTCAAGCACTTTTTCTCATCAATTAATGTGAACAAGACAGCTTTCAGTATTCTATTATTATAGATATTATTATTATTTATTATCATAGTTGTCAACAGATGACCTGATCTGGATAGCAAAACATCAGGGATCCTACAATTGTGACCATTATATTTAGCAAATATGAGGTGATTTTCCATTTTAAGCACAGAACAAAACCCCCCAAAAGCTACAATATAGTGAGTGTTGGACTCCAATGAGAACAAAGAAAAAGCGAGAGAGAGATTGAGATGTCCAGCGAGAATGCAATGTGTGCTCTGTTTATCTGAGTTCAGTTTCCCACCTCCCGCTCATTCAGCAGTCAATATTCAATGAGATGCGTTGTAATTGTTTCATGTTACAACAAAGATCTAAGATTTTGCAGGAAAAATGACACACACGCCAGCAGTCACACCTCGAGCCTTCACAAGCCTGTAATGCTGTGTAACTTCTACTCTCATTTGAACAGAGAGTCATTCCATCTTTCTGCAAAATATAGTACACTGTTTTTTCCTTAGACTGCACTTGCAGCTATCAATATTTGGATGCTTAGTAAAGAGTGGGGGAGGGGGAAAACAGCACATTCTTTCTCTGATACAGGCTGAGATCCTCTGTAAGGATACAACTAAAGACAAATATAACTAACAACAACAACAACAACTTAAACCTATAAAGCGCCTTTCACGTCGGGAGGACGTCCCAAGGCGCTGCACAGGAGGCGTGTGACCCGAGCTGGGCGGGGAGTGTTCGGGAAGGGGTGAGACACGAAATGGAGGTCGAAAAATTCGGGGGGAACAAAAGGCACGGTTGAAGAGGAAAGTCTTTAAACCGGCCTTGAAAGAGGAAAGGGAAGAAACAAGGCAGAGGGATTGGGGGATGGAATTCCACAGGGTGGGAGCGTAAAAGCTGAAAGCCCGGCCTCCAATGGTGGGGCGGTTCGGGCGGGGGGCTTGGAGCAGGCCAAGACCTGCTGAACGGAGGGACCGGGTGGGCTTATAGGGGGAAAGTAAGTCGGTTAAGTAGGGCGGGGCAAGGCCGTGTAAGGCCTTGAAGGTGAGGACAAGGATCTTGAACTCGATCCTCTGGGGGATGGGGAGCCAGTGGAGACGGGCGAGGGTTGGGGTTACTTGGTCGCGGAGGCGGGTGCGGGATAGTACACGGGCTGCAGAGTTTCGGATAACCTGCAGCCTGTGAATGGAGGAACTGGGGAGGCCGACGAGGAGAGAGTTTCCGTAGTCCAGCCGTGAGGTGATATATGCGTGCACGAGTGTTTTGGCAGCGTGGAGGGTGAGATAGTTGCGGAGCCTGGCAATGTTGCGCAGGTGAAATAAGCGGTGCCGGTCAAGGCACGGATGTGGGGGAGGAAGGAGAGTTTATGGTCGAACGTGATGCCGAGGTTCCTGACTGGCTTTGTGAGGTGCAGAGTACAGCCTTGGATGTTGAGGCAGGCAGTGCCCGATGTGCGGAGGCGCTGGCTTGAGCCAATCAGGAGGGCCTCGGTCTTGCTCACGTTCAATTGGAGGAAGTTGTCCTTCGTCCAGGACTCAATGTCGGACAGACATGCTGTCAGAACATCGATGGTCTGGGGTTGAGGGATGAGGCAGAAAGGTACAGCTGGGTGTCGTCCGCATACATGTGGAAATTTACCCCATGTTTGCGGATGATATCGCCCAGAGGGAGCGTGTAAATGGTGAAAAGGAGGGGGCCGAGGACAGAGCCCTGGGGGACGCCGTGAGAAACTGTGCGGGGGTTTGAGGAGAAACCGTTGGAAGAAACAAAATGTAGGCGGTGGGTCAGGTAGGAATGGAACCAGTCAAGGACTGTGCCTTGAAGGTTGAGGTGGGAGGAAAGACGTTGGAGGAGGATGGTGTGATCGACTGTGTCGAACGCAGCAGACAGGTGACGGAGGACGAGGAGGCAGAGGGAGCCCTGGTCGCAGGCAGTTAAGATATCATTAGTGACCTTGACCAGGGCAGTTTCCGTGCTGTGAACAGGGCGGAAACCTGATTGGAGGGGTTCAAGGAGTGAGTGAATTGAGAGGAAAGAGCGGAGCTGGGAGGCAACCACTCTTTCAAGGACCTTAGATAAAAACGGGAGGTTGGAGATGGGTCGGTAGCTTGATGGCTGCAACGCATCAAGGGAGGGTTTTTTCAGGATAGGTGTGATGGTGGCTGTTTTAAGGGAAGCAGGGACGGTGCCTGAGGAGAGGGAAAGGTTAATGGTGTCAGAAATGAGCGGGGCCTAAAGGTGGAGCTGGGTGCAGAGGAGGGGGGTGGGAATGGGGTCCAATGAGCACGTGGTTGGTTTTATGGAGGTGATTATTTTTGTGACTAAAGACGGAGTGGTGGGGCTGAAATTATGAAAGGGGGGCTGGGTGGGGGTTGAAATAACGAATGGCAGGGCGGAGGTGGAGGAGAGGTGGGGGGAGGAAACCGCAGAGCGGATTCTCTCTATTTTGAACTCGAGGAAGTCCAACATTTCCTCACAACGTTCGTTTGAGGAGAGGATCTGCGAAGCGAGGCGAGGCGGGGGGGGGGGGGGGGGGCGGAGGAGCTGGTTGGTGGTGGCGAAGAGGAGATTACAGGATGTCCTCCAGTCCCAGAGCCTGCTGATATTCATGGTCTCGATCCACAAAGCTATTTTCTCTATTTTGTCAATTTATGTTCTTTTTTTGCTCTTCTCCTTTCCTGCAGGCTCTGACGTGTTGGGAGTAGTGTTCCACAACACCAGGCAGCCTACAGTAACTCATCCACATGCCCATCTGTCATGTGTTACTTTGGACAACGAGTGCTCTCAGGCTGTTTTACCGTGAAGCCGATCAACAAAACCTTCTCCTGATGTCCACGCAATCCTTGTCGATCCTTGAATTCAAGATCCTCGTCCTCACTTTCAAGGCCATTCATGGTCTTGCCCCCGCCTATCTCCCTGACCTGCTGTCTCCCTATCAGCCTGCCGGTCCCCTCCGTTCAGCGGGCTCTGGCCTGCTCCATGTCCCCCGCCCAATCCGCCCAACCATCGGTGGCTGGGCTTTCAGCCTCTCTGCCCCCACACTCTGGAACTCCATCCCACAATCCCTTCACCTCGCTTCCTCCCTTTCCTCCTTCAAGGCTAGCCTCAAGGCCAGCCTCAAGGCCAGCCTCAAGACTCCTCTTCGACCATGCCCTCTGCTGCCCTCCTAACTCTCCCACTTTCCTACTCTCCTTCCCCTACCCTGATCCTTCCCCCCTGCTCAGGGACCAACCTAACTGTTCAGCGCCTTGGGACGTTCTTCCAATGTGAAAGGTGCTCTATAAATGTAACTTTGTTGTCAGCATAGCTCATTGGCGTCACCTGCATAGTTGGGATCATTCTTTGGAATGAGATGTTAGACTGAGGTTACCATCTGCTTGTCATTCACTTCATAGCTGTTTGTGGGACATTGCTTTCAGCAAATTGCCTGCAATACCTTCACTACACTTTCAAAA
This sequence comes from Hydrolagus colliei, assembly GCA_035084275.1. NCBI lineage: Eukaryota > Metazoa > Chordata > Chondrichthyes > Chimaeriformes > Chimaeridae > Hydrolagus > Hydrolagus colliei. The sequence continues at coordinate 73,373,490 of CM068744.1, read as the reverse complement.
ACTTGTGAACTGCTTTCAGATGTTTCAGCGTGATGAAGGACTATAGAAATGTATAGCACAGAGGAATCCATTTGACCAATCCTGTCTGCAGCGGCTCTTCAAAAGAACCACGCATCCATTAAGTCCCGTTGCTGCGCCTTTTCTATGTACCCTTGCAAATTTTTCTGTATCTATTTCGTTCACTGTTTAATATAGATTATTCTTCGACCTCCAGCAGGGCATTCCATATCTTAACACTCCATGTTAGAAAAAAATCCTAATTGCCCTTTGCTAACTATCTTAAATTGTTAAATAATAACAAACTGTAATATAATAATAATAATTTTTACTGTTAATAATGGTTTTAATTTTAAATCGCCAATATTTTAGGTTTTGCAGATTTTGGAAAAATTCTTAAATTCAGTATTCATTTCGAAAACAATGTTCCCCAAAAAACAATTGGTCACTCAATCCACAATATTTTGTGGGACAATGCCTTGAGCAATTTTTTTCCACCCACAGAATATATAGACAATTCACTTTACACTATATTCTGTGACGTGCTTTGGTGAGACATCTCAATTACATGATAAGGCACTATATCAAATTATTATTATTTTCCATTTATATTAAAAAGATCTGCAGAATAAAAACTTAAGACCAAGCAATTTTGGAGCATCAGGATTAGGAACTCTGATTAATTTTCCCTGTTTGGCCTGGGGAAGGGGTCCTGAGGCAAGAAACAGTGATTCAGCTGCTATCCCTGGCTTGTGACGATCATTCTTTTGAACTAATATGCAACACGTCAGGCTGCAGCTCACACAAAACCACTCTGGGCCAGTTTGGATTAATCACGTAATATTGAAGTGCCCAGAAATTCACCGCAGGCTAGCTAACAAAAACGGCCTCGGCGGCAAGTCTGCCCTTTGCGTGATTGGCGGCAAAGGGAGAAAAAGAACACCAACATGAAGTGATTTAAAAACAATTACGTGAAAAGAAGGGAATGCACATCTGCTAACACTACTGGCAATACATGTCCCTGCTGCAGCATGTTTTTATAGAATTAACCATGATTAGGAGTTTGCCTTCAGCACGAATCAAACAAAGTCCTACTGGGATCTGACATAGCAATGGGTCTAACATGGCAATGTGGAGCGCTGCCCTCCAACAGAGGATCTGGAACGTTTACTTGCTGTCTATTTTTGACGTGAAGAGTAGCGACAGAAACAACTTTAGCAGGAGTTTTTGTAAGCTGCACTATTTTGGGGCCACTCCAAGAATCACATGTTGAAATGCAAGTACTGTATAAACAACAGGGGAAAGGAGGTTGTACAAGACAGGCAACGCCTAGCAAGCCTTAACAAACTGATACAGGAGCATCTCTCCCCCACTTTGTCCCCAACCCACCCCACCAGCATTCCCCTCAGTTTAACCACCATCCACCCTTGTTTTTATGTGTTAAATGCACATTTGAGTATTTGGTTCTATTATGGTTTATAAATGTTACAGGCTCACCCCACCCATGCCATTCCAGCAAATTACTCTTGGGTATTTGCACAATCAAAGAAGCTGAGTTTTTCAAGTGGGGGTAACGAGAAAAGGACACAGAATGGTTATTTTATCCCCTACCCATTACAATATTGTGACAAGCCTATAGAAAGCCTATTTGTGACCAAAGAAGACAAATCAGATTGGGGAGGAGGAAATGTAACTTTCACACACACACATATGCGCAGGCAGATACACACGCACAATTTAACACAAGTCTTATAAAACCTGGAACTAGTTTCCAAATTAGAATTCCTAGAATAAACAGAGCTCTTCAGAAAGGCAATGTGAAGTGCACATCATTGTGTCATTGAGTTTCAAGCAAATTTTCTTTTCAGTTTTCTCTCCCGTTCTCTCCTGCATACACTGACTTACACTGGTTGTTATATGAGGTCTTGTGCTATCTCACCTGAAGGTCCCCTCTTCCTATGTGAATAAGTGTTGGTTGGTGGCTGACAGGATGGTGAGCCCCAATCCTTTGACCACCTGATTGACGCACGTACGGCCTTTGTAACAGGCCATGAATGAATTGCGATCAGGAGAGGGGAGACTGCCCAGTCCAGGGTCCCTCCACTACATAGTAACTTGTGGGCAATACAGTGGTTACCGCCTGAAATTACCACCAGAATCTTTGGAGAATAAGTGTTGGTCGAAATAAGAAAAAAAAATCATCAGTCAAGGAAGCCCCATCCACTTGGTCTTTGTGAAGAACATGTTTTCAGGACATTTTGCTAACCTGTGTTCCAACTTTTTAAATTGTCTCTATTATCACATCATCCAAATTGTGCTCAGGACAATTGCTCCTAAGATCAAGTTTCCTGCCATCGCCATCTGTTACAAGCCTTTATCAAGGAAGTGGCCCTTTATCTTAACATAAACCACTAATCATCGCTGTATGTCACGATAATGTCAGCAACTTTTTACCCTTTAGATTCAATTACCGTCGTGTACGAGTGTTTGTGCGGAGGGGGTTATTAATCACCCTCCCCTTCTGCCTCGTGTTATTCCTGCTCCAGGGAAACATTCCTTTGTTCCATGAATTATAGTCGCTCTTTGACTATTGATCATCCCATTAAATTAGCTTTTGCGCTGTTACATATTGTTTTAACCAAGCCCGCTGGACATGATAGATTCACCATCTCTCAATTTCGGCACGTCATTATTCTTCTCCTAGATTTTTCGACAGCATTTAATATTTTCTATGCACTCTGCTCTTGCCAAGAATTTGTTATCCTATTTATTTATTTATTTACTCAGTTGCCGATGAGCAGTGCTTTACACATACACAGAGCCAGCCTGGTCAGTGAGGTCTGCACCCAGTCCCAGCAGATCCCCGGATGCAGCAACTCAGTGGAATGGGAGACCTAGAAGGAAGCTCTGGTTTTGTTTTGTGTGCTATTTCCTGAAAATTCCAGACTCGTGAGTATTTCCTCCTGATTGTTGGCACCAGGAGCTCAGAAAGGCCTGCTCGCTGCTCGAAAACAGAAAGCTGACCCTGTGACCCCCCTGAACACTGCTCTGCTTGGTCAGGAATGTGCCGTGTGCTAGAGTAAACACACATCCCCACTCGATTGCTGTTTGCATAAAACCTGTATTTCAGCTTCCTGTGAGACTCGGGAGTGGAAGCGGATGGATCATTAGTGCGGGGGACACTTGTATTCCTTAACAGTCGATCTGGACAACTCTTCAAACATATTGTCACTGGAAACGATTTCCAGCATAAATCATTATGGGTTGTGCTGGGTATGGGAAGACGTTTTGTGGCTATAAAGTGCTGTTACTTTCTGTCACAGCGCCTTGAGACGTCCATCCGACGTCACGTTATTTTGGAAAAGTGTATGTAAAATGACCACCCCAGGAATGGAATTCATTGCTCACTATTTATATAATGGCCTGGAGGAAAGCTTTTTTTTTAGAAAAAAACACACACCAAGCTGCACATTTGTATAGTCTGCTTCACATAAGGTTACGTCTTGGGAGTGCTTCAGAGATACATAACCACATAAATAAGAAAGCTTTTTTTAAAATAGAACCTTGTGCAGCACCTGTTTTCATTCATCTACGACAATCGTGAGGAAATCTTCCTGGGGAAAATCGACCCACACATTCACCACCTGCTGTGCATAGCAATTGCGCCTAAACTGCCCATTCAACATCCTCCTTTTGAGCTTCAGACAGTGACACCTCCTGATTGTTGGAGGCGTCATATCTAACATATTACTGGAATGCCTATCTATACCCTTAAGGGACGGAGGAGATTAAGACACTTTCTGTCCTGTAAATAGTAATGCAATCAATTTGTAACACTGTACAATGAAAAATGGAAAAGTCCCAAGTATGCTCAGACTGGCATTTCCTTTGAGGCCTGATTCAGACGACCCAGGGAGCGATTAAGAAGTGGCCTCACTATAATACTCCATTTATAAAACAGTCTTTCTTTTTTTTTTAAATGGTCCCCAAACTGACCACCCACTATGTTATGGTTCAGCTGCACCTAAATGCCATATCGAGCCACAGGAACTCTGCCACAACCCCACGGGATCATTACCCGGCCACGATCCGCTGCCGCAGTACAATTATTTCAGGGTTGACATGCCGCGTTTATAGATTCCCGGCCCGGACTTGCCATCAGTGGCTGAGTGGTTCCTACCGCCTCTCATTTGTTATGAATTGCTTGCGATTTAGGCACCCATTATCTTGAAAAACATATGTGAAATATTTGTGAAATACTGCACAGGCCAAGTGGTTGCCAATTTTTTTTAATAATAAGAAAAAAACCAAATTCCACAACAACAAAAAAAAACGCGCTTAATCTATTGGCGGGCCACACATTGTTTAAATGTGTGGCCCGCAGATGTCTACAAGCACTTCCTAACAGAAGCTCCGACTGCAATGCTGACTGGCAGAGCAGAGCAGAGCTTGCCAGCAATGCTTGCCTCCGCTCTCACTGCGGAGGTTACTCAGGCTCAGCCCTAGTAAGGCGATGAGTTTAGGTTTGGTACACCACAAGAATCTGAGAATGTCTGTCATCTCAGGTTTTGTCTGCCCGCCCTGGTATGACACACAGCCTGTTTGTCTGTGTTATGAATTCTTGAGGAGTGAGGAACAAAGCATCAGTTAGTGTGAGTAAAGTCAGAACCTTGGTATTTTCTCCTGCGTGTCTCTCTTCCCCTTTTCTCTTCTGGGAAGTATCACACCAAAGAACAATTTTCCTCTCCTACCCTCATAAACAACATCAATAGACATCCTGCATGCTCTCACATACATACACATGCTTACCCACATACAAACTTAACACTACACACATACACTTCACAACATACATACACACACATACATCCACACCACACAGAGACACGTACATCACCCACATACACGCGTATCATGCACATACATGCGTATCAAACATATAAGATGCGTATCAAACAGACACACACAAATAGAAGGTAAATAGCTCGTCATGGAAGTAAAATAAAGGGAGTCTTTCTGTTCATGCTAATGATACTACTGTGAAGAGAAGGGCAAATGAATCAACATTGAGCCAGAAGTTTATACAACACACAAAAAAATATTCTGTATCAGCCTGTTTGTGGGTGTTCTTATAGGTTTAGACACAAGCTGCTTTGATCAATGTGCCATAGAAGGGTAATTTTCACTTTTATATGCTTTAGAATACAGATTTGGTGACCCGGCCAACAATCCTGTAAATAAATTGGTCATTCACCTCACGGATGTTTGCAGGACCTTTAGGTATGGAAAACGGCTGCCTGAATTGCCTACAAAAAGTCATGGCATTTGAGAGCAATTACTGCGAAGCACTCTGAGGCATTTCAATGTGATAAAACCCTCTAAAAAATGCAAGTTCTTTCTTATTTTAGCTCTGAATGTCACATTCGAAATCAACTCAGGCAATTTGGATCTAGTTCCCAGTGGGCACTGTCCAAAGCATAAAATAGACCCTAATTCAGAACAAATTGGTGTTACTAAACTGCCATTGCTGTCTCTCTCTCTGACTCCTCTCTCTCTGTCTCAAATAGCAACAAGAAAAACATCAGCAGAGTGACATTCTGTTGCGCCTACCCTGGAGCGCTTGATGCTGACACTAAGTACTGGAAATTAAACTTCTTCGTTCCATGGGGCGAGCCAGTACTGTACTCCCATCCTTTACCACGCTAAGAATGGAAAACAGAAGGGGAGTGAAAGTTTTTCCTGTTGACATTTTAAAAGGTCATATTTATCCAATATAATGAGTACAAAATGAAACAAATGTCTGTGAAGTCACTATTCTATATCCAGATGAGAATGGGCAATGATGCTTTGGACAAGTAATTCCTTGCTCAGACACTGGTGCACTATGCTTTCCATGCGTGTTTCTACACTGTGTCTAACTGTGTCTGCGTGCACTGAGGTTTGGGGTTTGTGCAATGGTGCTAAGAGGATCTTTTCAAAGCAACGAGTTATCCTGACAAAAAATGTTATGTGTGGATTAAACACATTCCACTACAAACATGAGACCAATGTACTTGACTGGCTTCAAACCAAACCAACAAATTAGTCACGCTCAAAGTTCATGTTAGCTTCCTTTCAAAATTTCTGGCATTTGCTTACTGTATCAGAAGTGCTGCATTTTAAAAAGGAGCCTGTCGTTGACAAGTGTAAAATAATAAAGCTTGTTTTACTTCTCCCTAAGGTTCTTTGTTCAATACGGTGTTTTTGTGTATGTTTGTGCTTGTAAGTGCTTGCGCGCCTATGTAAGAGTATATGTGTGCGTAGGTATGTGTTTATGTTTGTATCTATTTATACGTAGGTGTGTATGAGTGTGTGCATGTGGGGGTGGGGGGGAATGTTGGTTACTTCAGCTAATGGCAACAGACAGGTGTTTTTCTCTTGGACAAGCTCTGACCACGAAAAGGTCAATGGTAGGAAATACTTTCAGATCAGATAATCTCTCAAAATGTGTGATCCCTCCGCACGCTCCTTCCTGCAATGCATGACTTTGTATCTGGAATAAGACTGAGTGAGCATTAACCCGGGAATGAATTGATCATCTTTGCATGGCATCCAACTATGTTACCCCACCACTATTAGATATTAAATATTGTCGGATACAACAACAATAACAACAAAATTACATTTGTATAGTGCCTTTCACGTTAGGAGGATGTCTCAAAGCGCTGGACAGTTACTGCTTCAGACCCGAGCTGAGGACGGTTGGGTGGAGGGGAGGAGTTGCTGATGGGTACATCAAAGAGGAAAGTCTTGGAGGCAAGGCTTGAAGGAGGCCAGGGAGGGGGCGAGCAAGGCGGAGGGACTTCGGGATGGAGTTCCAGAGGTGGGGGAGAATGACCGAAGGCTCATAAATACTATGATTCCTTCCCAGCAAAAAATTTGGTCATTTCAATCCACGAATGTTGCGGGACACTGCCGTGTGAAATTGGCTGTGGCTTTTTGCCAACAAAGTATACAGTCAATTCACTTTACGGTATATTCAGTGAAGCGCTTTGAGAGGTCTCGAAGGTGGGATATCAGATACTATATATAAAGGGAAGGATTATTATTATTAATCCAACCTCCCCTCCACCAGTCTTTAGTCAAGTGGCACTTCTGCGATTGGGTCCAGTCAGTACCTCCACACCTCAGGCGCTGACAGCATCAGCATCCATGGATGCTGACCACCTCACTGAGCCAGTCTGGAAACTTGGCTTCTTATTTGAATCTCAACTATCCTTTCTACCCCATATCTGTGGTATTTCCTGCTCTGCCTTCCCCTACCTCAGCAACATCACTCGGCTCCGCCATTATCTTACATTACAGGCTGCAGAGACTCTCATGTCCTCTCCCTATCATCCCCATCCCCCCCTGACTCTATTGGCTTCCTATCACACAGTGGATACTATTCAACAACAAAATTACATTTATAGAGCGCCTTTCACATTGGGAGAACTTCCCAAGATGCTGAACAGTCAGGGGTTGGTATCTGAAAAAGATCCTGGTTCTCACCTTCAAAGCCTCCGTGGTCTTGCACCCACCTACCTCTGTGACCTTCTAACTCCCTACCAATCTGCCTGCTCCCTCTGCACAGTGGGCTCCTGCCTGATTCACTTCTCCCACCTCGCCTGCCCCACCATTGGCAGGTGGGCCTTCAGCCACTCTGGCCCCACCCTCTGGAGCTCATCCCAGTCCCTACTCCTTGCCCCCTCTTGTGCCTCCTTCAAGACCTGTCTCAAGACCCTCTTCTTTGACTACGCCTTCTGTCACGCTCCATCCCCCACTGCCCTCCACCCTTCCCATTCACAACCTCCAGCCGGGGCCCAAAATACCGACTGTCCAGTGGACGGTCCTTCTGATGTGAAAGGTGCTATACAAACATGATTTTGTTGTTGTTGACTGGTCAATAGATGGAAGCATGAAATCCCGACTGCTTTTTGCAGCAGGGAGAGTGATTAGGAGCAGAAACGATGGTTGCCTTTCCTCACTAACCCAGGGTCACTGAGATTCCCACCATTACGTCACACAGATCAGAGATCAATTCTGAATCATCAGATGCCACATTAGATGGTAGAGAGTGAAGGGGAACAGACCTTCAGCCAGCAATGGCTTGAACCCAAGACCCAGAGGTTAAGGACTCTGTACATCTGGTGTCTCATTCAGTGTTGTTTTAATGTTCACCCCTCTCCCTATATAAAACTTACTGACAAGGCGCAATTTAATCCTCTGGCCTCCCACACAACCAGCTTGTTCAAGTTCTGCTTGAATATACTTGGAAACGATTTGATTGCTGATAACAAGCTTGTCAGTATCAGTACGAATGTCAAAACATTTCCACAAAGGCTACCTGAAATGGGAATTTCTCTGGTTCTATTCCGACAATCATCATGCATTTTGGGGGCAGGCAAGGGCAGAAAATGGAAAGAAAAAAAATCATTTGCATTTTTATAGCGCCTTATCACATCCAAACATCTTGTAGCCCTTCACAGGCAATTACTATGAAGAATAGTGCCTTTTATTTGCAGCCGAACACAGCATCTATTTTGCACAGCTATCTTGCACACTGCAAGGTCCCAGAAACAACAAGTAGTGAATTTATTTATTTGGAAAATCATTACCTAGGTTCCTAGATTTGCATCCTCAGGTAGGATGCTGCATGCTATGGGGGTCTTAAGCGCAGAGTTTGGCAACCCTCGACCTAGGACACTGGAAGAAATCCCCTTCTCTTTTCCTGTACTATGAGATAATAATAATAATTCTTGCATTTGATTAGTAGCTTAGGATGTCTTGGGATGTCTTCCTGACGTGAAAGGTTGTTGTTGTCTTCTAGACGTCTCAAAGAGCTTCACAGAATATGCTGTTTTGTGGTCGGGATCTTTAATATCTGTTCTCAGGTGGAGGATATTGGTTTAACCTCTCATCTGAACTGCAGCTGTGCTCCTTTGCATGGCATCCAAGTGCCAGCATTCAAGCCCACAACCTTCTAACCTAAAAGACGAGTGCTACAAAACTGTGCCAGACTAAAGCTAAATTACAGTGAAAGTCGGCAACAGGCACCAGCTCCTTGGTTACTATTTTTGAGTTAAAATGAGACAGCGGAACTTTAAAATACTCATTGTTAGTGTATTGTTATTTTTTCTTCCGAAATGCATTAAATATCAATGCGTAAAGTTATAATTTAATTGTGCTCCTGTCAAATGGGACTTGTTTATCCTATAAGCCACTTCTGTCAATATGCCAAGTAGTTCCCACAAGATGGAATGCAGCATTCTCTATATTTAGTTGCTATCAAGGTCTAAATATTGTGCTATATTTAACTATCTAGACCCTGCTGATGCAGGCGGTTGTGATGTTGACAGGTTATGAATATCACAGCAATAATAAATGTTCTGGTCGGAGGCATCTTTCATACTTTGCAAAACAAAATTATTTTTCCGTCTGGATCAGCACCATTCTGCCCTCAAATAACTCACGAGCCAAACTCACAGCTCAGCGACAATGGGCTCGGCTCAGAGGTTAAATACTTACGAGAGACAATGTACTGGAGTTGCCAGTGGGTGGATAGCAATGAAGTGAAGTGCAAACCTGTGAATGGCTCAACTGTGGAAGATGATGGTGGCCTGAGGACCTGCAGACTAACTATGATGCTTGTATACTGAGGACCTGCAGACTATCTATGATGCTTGCCCTCTTGAATGCCGGTGAAGGTGGGGGGGGGTGGGGGGGGGTGGCGCGGAGGAAGGTAAATTGCTGATGTGACATTGGTATTGTTGATTCAACAGATACACGCACCTACACCTAGTGTCATGATTGGCACCAATGGTCTGCGCTCTAATAATAATAATTATTGCGTTTGATATATATATATACATCGTGCTTTTCATGTCTTCTAGACATCTGAAAGCAATTCACAGAATATACTGTAAAGTGGATTGTGGGTGAAATGCAGCAGCCAATTGCACACGGCAGTGTCCCACAAACAGTCATGGATTGAAATGACCAATTTTAAAAAAATTTGGGGGGAGGGATTATTACTAGACGTGTGGAGAAAGGAAACGTGCCCAAGGTTTCACCCTCCTGTCTGGAATTGAACCCAGGACTCCCACTTGTAAGGCATGAGTTACAGGACTCCCGGTATGGCGATATGGCAACTAACGCTAAGTTGCCATATCGGGGACACACAGGGAGAGGGACTGATTGGTACCAATGGGCTGTGCTCTAATGCCGAGTTACCATATCGAGGTGATACGGGAATGCTCAGGGTTAAAGACTGAGGGCAAAAACCCTGGGGCCGGAGGTCTAGGGGCAGAGCTCCTGTCTCAGCTGCACAGATTGGGCAGATAATAACGAGATTGAATCCCTCCTAAGAATAACTAAAATATATACAGAGTCACGTTTTATTACACCCCAAACTTGTTTCAAATGTTCCCGGCAGCTGCAATCGATCAATTTAGAGATTAAGAGAACAAAAAGGATGACATCAGGCATAAGCTTTTAAAATGAACAGTTCAGATGTATTACCTGTGATTACATACAAAAAAAAACACGATAGGGCTTTCTCCAAATGTTTGAGTATGGCTATTTCAACCTCACTTTAATTAGTGTGAAATATCATCATAGGAAGGCTTGACAGTAGCCTCCCTAGAATCTCATCTGCCCTCTGAATCCACCCCCCCACAGAAGACAGGTTGGGTCACTTGGACTGAATTATTCTCTGCAATTATATTTTCTGCAACAACAGCTTGAAAATCTTTCACAGAGGTGTACGCACTTACCGTTGATGCACTGAAACACGTCACAGCATCGTCCAGGGCTGCCGTCTCCAGGAGAAATTATGCGGGGAACAGCCCCAGCGTCACATTTAGGGACCCGGCAGATCCCGAGCAAACACTCACACCTGGAATCCAAACAAGAAATAATAAGGTGAGGCTTTTAGCAGTGGAGCTCCTATAGCTCAGTGGTTCCTCTCACCTTACAAGTGAGACCTGTGTTCGAATCTGGGCAGGTCAGGGCAAAATCTTGGGCAAGTTTCCTTACTCCACACACACACCTAATAATAATCCCTCCAAAAAAACACAATAGTAAAAATTTGTCATTTCAATCTAAAACTGTTTGTGGGACACTGCTGTGTGTAATTGGCTGCTGCGTTTCGCCCATAAAATATACAGTCAATTCTGTGAAGTGCTTTGAGACGTCTACAAGACGTGAAAAGTGCTATATCAAATGGAAGGATTATTATTATTATTCTAACACCAGTAGCGCAAACTGATGGCACTTTGAGTGGAAAAGGTTGGAAGAACCAAATATAGTATGATAATCCTTGCATTTGGTATAGCACCTTTCATGTCGGGAAGACATTTTAAAATGCTTCAACCGAAAGTGTAATGACTGTTTTGGGGGGTGATTGTGAGAAACGGGTTGTTTTCCCTCACACCAAATTTCGGCAAAATAAACAAGGGTAAATTATTTCTGCTGCTCAAGTCAGTAACTATACAGAGAGAGGGCTTAGATTTAAAGTGATCATCAAAAGAACAAAAGAACAAAAGTAGAGGTTTAGAGATTTTTTTATATACAGAGAGGGTTGTTGGGGGTGTGGATTATCCTATCTGAAATGTAGTTTAGGCAGAATCGGAAGAGGTAGCAGGGATATCTGATAGGGAGAAAAATAAAAATGTATGGAGGAAAAGGCAGGAATGAAACAGCATATTCTCTCTGAGAGCCGGCACTGGCATGATGCGTCGAATGGTCTCTTGTCTTTCTAAGTTGTAAATTTACTTGGTTAGAGGAGGTGACCCATTGGACATTACTTCACTATTTAAACAAGTTATTTTTCAAAAAGGCAATTCAGAGTCACATCGACCTACCTGACTTTGCTGTGCATTGTATTGCTTTTAAACAGGGGTAGGCTTGAACTTAAGAAAATTCCTTGCTTGGTATGCATCTTTCCGTTGTGTGCGTGCCAATGAGCTGGACTTTGACACACAGGGTGAATGAGACTCGGTAACACACTGGAGATGTTCCCACACCACTGGGGCCTCCTGTCCCAAGATCCCCAACTCTTCCTTCCACAAGTTGCAGATGATCCAAATCTCTGCAGCTCGTGTCCTCTCCTGCACCAGACTTCGTGGACCCATCACTCCCATCCTCACTCAGCTCCACTGGCTCCCCAACCCTCAGAGGATTGAATTCAAGATCCTTGTCCTCACTATCAAGGCCCTCCACTGTTGCCCCCACCCCCCACAACTCTCACCTGCTGATCCCTTATCAATCTGTCCGCTTTCTCCGTTCCGCAGGCTCCGCCCTGCGCCATATCGCCCGCCTGACCCACCCTACCATTGGCACCTGGGGTTGCAGCCTCTCTGCTGCCACATTTTGGAACTCCATCCCAGTCCCTTTGCCTCGCTCCCTTCCTTGCCTCCTTCAAGAACGGTCTCAGGACCCTCCTTTCTACGGTACCTTCAACCCCCCCTCCTACCTCTCCCTCACCCCAACCCAGCAACCCCCACCCTTTATGCTCAGGTCCTGACCCCTGACTGTCCTCCCGACATGAAAGGCCCTCTACAAATGTAATTTTGTTGTTGTTTTGGAGTCGTAATGCCACTTTCTTCAATTTCTTGTTTAACAAAATGCTGACGTCGCTCAATTTAATTTGCATTTTCTTTTTCAATACTTGATCTTTTGTCTCCCCCTACTCCCCATTCATCAGAACCCAACAACAAAAAAATTACATTCGTATAGTGCCTTTCATATCAGGAGGATGTCCCAAGGCGCTGGACAGTTACTGCTTGAGAACCGAGCTGAGGACAGGGGTTACAGCCCTTGCCTGGCAAGCCACAGACCCGGGGTTCCATTCCCGGCCAAAGCTTGGCCAAGTTTCCTTCCTCCACGCGCCTCAGAGACTTTTAGCGCACTGCTTTCATTGGAATGGATGATCCTCTGGTACGTCGCTCAGGTGTCTATTCTTGACTGGCAAATCTTTCCCTTCACTAACCCAAAGCTTCTGAGCCTAATTCTCAGTCAGATCTTTCGTTGAGATCAGCCATTAATTGATCATTCCACTTCATGGCTGACGCTGTGAGTGCTATGTTGGTCGCTATAAACCAGTCACTGTACTTCACAGCAAATCCTGTGAAGCGCTATATCAAATGCAAGGATTAGAATCATTAGTAATACTAAACTCAGGCCAGAATGGACATCAAGCCTGGACTATAATAGCTTGAAGAGGGAAATAAGACAAATATCTGAGAGTAAGAAATACAACAGATATGGAGGAAAAGATAGAAAAATAGGGTTCTTTTAGAGAGTCAGCACAACATAATGATTCTAATTCCATACCAGTGCCATTATAATCCATGTTATTGAGGGAGCGCTGTTCTGTGCTATCACCTTTCACATCAACTCCTGCATTTAATCACTTGAGACATGTGCGAGGGAGCAGAGAGCTGATTTTTTTTCTTCTAACAATTCTCCTAGAGTAGCCTACACGATACAAAGAAAAACGGAAAGCTTGCTGTAATGCTGGGCTTCCCGAGCAATTTTGGCAACAAGACTCACCGAGTCGGGAGAGTACAGCAGCCGTCGGCAGTCAACCGGGTCCGCGTTTCGAAGCTGTCGGGCGGGCAGACCACTTGCTGTACAGGTGGGCACTCCACAGTGCTGCAGTCCACGTTGTACACTGTGGGAGGCAAAAGCAAAACCAGAGGTGTTAACATTTGTACTGACTACCTGACTCACTTTTTCTGCTTCTCCTGATACAATGTGAGGAATTAAGAGCAGTAGCACTGACTGCGCATTTACAGTTTTTTTTCCTGTTAGTTTTCTCCCACTTTAGCGTCTCCCCTTCACCTCTCCACTGGAGGGCTCTACTTCAGCTGGGAGGTCAGAAAACAACAGAGGTCGCAGAGTGCATCACGAATACTTATGAAAGGCCCCCCAAGAGGTCAACGGAAGAAAGGAATGTGCACATATGTGGGTGTACTTTGTTGGTCGACCCGGGCGTCTGACACAAGAGGAAACTCATCACTGTGTTTAAGAATATTCAAACCAGATTGAAAATTTCACAGATGTATGTCAGCTATGCATGGAAATTCCTGTGTATTGGAATGGTATGTGCACTCTCTCCCCCCAGAGGGACCCACTATGCTCACCTAATTCCTGAGAGTATTAAGCATAGGTTGGCAAGAGCCAAGATTTGGGGAGCCCAGACTGCACACTGTGGTACAGCTGGATTTTAACCTGTATTGGCAAGTGTCCTGCTGCTCGTCCAGTGAGGATCATCCTACCCTTTAGTGCAGTGGTTCCCAACCCTGGGTTCCGACCCATTCAGGGTTCTCAGTAGGGTATCGAAGGGTCATCAGACAATTCTTTTTTTCTTTTTCAATGCTGAAAAGTGCCCGAGGTGATACCGCCGACCAATTTGTATGAAAGATCGTACTAGTGAGTTGCGCTGAGTCCACAAAAGAGACGGAGATATCATCTTGGCTGAGTTTTGCTTCAGTTGCGCAGTCGCCCCCTAAGGGTCAGGAGGATCAATTGGTGGCCAATTTAGGGTCGCAGCAAAAAAAGGTTGGGAATCACTGCTTTGGCTTGTGGGATTAACAGGAGCCGAATGGGAAGAATATCTGATACTAAAATAGTAAAATGATAAAGAATGTTCTGCTTATAATTTCTGTCTATATTTGAATTGGTCAACAAGTGAACCCTGTGTATTTCGTGGAAACTTAGTTCACTCTCCCTAGTCCAAGCTATATGTCTCAAGGCAAATTATTGCAGTTTTCAGTCAGCACTCAACTGCTGGTACAAATTGTGCAATACTGAAAAATGTGACTACTGTACATGAAAGGCAGGAAATGGAAGAAATAGAATGAGAGAGGGAGATTTTAAAAGAGAGAGGGAAACATAATCCTTGCATTTGATTTAGCACTTTTCATGTCTTCTAGACATCTCAAAGCGCTTCACAGAATATTCTGTAAAGTGAATTGACTATATTTTTTGGGCGAAATGCGGCAGCCAATTGCACGCAGCAGTATCCCACAAACAGTTGTGGATTGAAATTACCAATTTATTCTTTTCTCAAGGGATTATTATTAGGCATTTGGACTGCGGAAACTTGCCCAAGGTTTCACCCTGCCTGGAATCAAACCCAGTACTCTCGCTTGCAAGGCAAGTGCTCTAACCACTGAGCTACAAGGACTCCACATAAGAGAAAAAAAATGAGAGAGGGAATGAAAGAGAAAAGAGATTAAATAGAAAATATGAGTGAATGAGAGAAAGAGAGCAGGAGATGGATCAGACATACACACCCCATGCATACTCGGTATGTCCCATCCATCACTTTCCAGCCAATGCCAGCAAAGGGGTCATTAATTCAACTCAGGCCCATGTCTGCTTCTAGCGTGACACGAAAAGTCACAGAGATGTCACACGTTTCAGAGTTCTTTTATCACTTTACTGCTTTCCAAAAAAGAAAATGAGATAAATGAGGAGGGAGATGTGGCCAGGACCATGCTAGCGCCAGTCCTGCTCTTCATCGCAAATAGCCTCACAGGAGCTAAGTAAAGTCCGTTTCATCCCACCACAGGGAGACTTCCCAACATGACAGATATAGGGAGCACTGCAGAACGAATGAACCAAAGCTGCATCCCCTCCATTCTCACAATCAGCACAATGCAGAACCTACAATTATTCACCTGACACCAGCTTTAGAACACAGAAAACAAATTGTTGTCATCAGGCGTCTTTAGCCAACATCAGGGGAAAACAAAGCCTAAACATGGTGATGGGTTTCCGAATGTGTCAAGACACCTGGGTTGACCCCCACACCCAAAAAAAAAACCCAACGCTACAACTTTAGTCAATACTTTTTAAAAAATTCTAACCAAGTCCCTTCTGACAATGGCCTCTGCTCCCGGTCCCAGCCTCCATTTGTTGGGAGTGCGGTTCCATGGGTTTGGGGTGCCCTCCGGACTTCAGTCCAGCCCTCAGGCCAACTGGACTGTTGAGGGCATCTCAGCCATTACAACTGACCCTCTTCTCACCTGGCTGCCACACCTGAGCACAACCAGCAGAGGGTGCTGCAGAGGCACCAGGAGCGGGAACGTGAGCCGGTTTTCCCCTCCACAACACAGCCTCCCCATACCACCAACAAACTCAGCACAGACGCGGATTCCAACCAGTGAGCTCAAGCTCGTACATTGCAGCTTTATTCATCAGGTGGTCGCCAAGTCAATAGGTTTCAGTGTTGTTCCATTGTTCTTAATTTGTGATTCACCATCTGGGGACGTCCTCCCGACGTGAAAGGCGCCGTACAAATGTAATTTTATCGTTGTTGCAAATCATGCCCAATCCTATTACTGTCACCAGTGATTCACCTTAATGTTGATCAAAGTGCTCTCTCCAGAGCCAATTCCTTCTTTGGAATCACAAAATCTATAATTTCACCCCGGGCATAATTTTTCTGCACCGTGCAAAGTTTATCAAAATCCTACTCGGGGGAGAAATTTATTTTGTCAAACAAAAAATTCCAGTTCAATGGGATAAGGATTTCATGCTCTTTCTATTGGTTTTAGCTCAAACGCTAGTGACAACACTGCTTACAATCTGTGCTTGCATCAAAGAACAGCAATACTGGGGTCAAACACATGCCACACACTGATTCCAGCAAACTTTCTGTTCCTTGTTTACAAGGAGAGAGAAGTGAGACAGGAAGAGGGATTGAAGTAAAACAGAGGCAGAATGAGAGCCAAATGGACATATAGGCTTGTTTATGTTAGTCGGCTACACAGAATAAACCACACTCAAACACAAGCAGATTATCTTTAAATGTTAATTCTTATCGCATAATCCCGGAACAAGCCAAGGAAAACGGACAGTGAGAAGCAACCTTTTATGTACCTTTTTTGCACTCGTACAGGTCGCAACATTCCCCTGGCTTCCCCGATGCCTTGGAAACTAGAATACTCTGGTAGCCAGGCTGACAGACTTTTCTCAAACAACCAGCTGGCTTGCACACACAGCGGCTTGGCAGAGGGCAACACTCGCCGGGTGGGGCATAGCCTTCGATCAGGATGGCGTCTTCTGGGCAGCGAGGGGAAAACTGCACCTCACACCTGGCTTTGGAGCAGTCTGGTTTTTCTTCTGAAAAATAAGGTGGGAGGTATCAATTAGACAAGCCAGCGGCCAGTACTTTTTGTGCTGCCCTGCACTTTGGCTGAATCATCGCTTAACTGAGTAAACTTGCTTGCCTTTCCTGTCGGTGTTGATTCAAGCTGGAGCACCATTCCACCAGTGCCCTCAGACCCAGATATACCGTGAATACTTGCGTAACCACCGAGGGATAGACTTACGGGGCAGGGAATCACATAAAAATCTGCCGATACCCACATAGGAGTCACTGGATAATGATAAAGGCTGATGTTTGTTCTTTGTTCCCATCACTCAGGGGACGCTGTGGCCAATTAAAGTGCCTCTTTATAGCAAACTTGGCTGAGATTAGCGAGCACAACAGGATCATGTCTCACCACAGTCCTCCTTGGCACTGTAGGGATCAGTTTCACATCAGGTGGGTGACGATCCGCTGGGCCACGGAGGAGCTCTTGTAACAGGGGGGCCTCGACTTGAAGAATTTACAAGGTCTCGATGAGGGAGAGAGAGAGAGGCAAACTCAGAAGCCCACTGCGATATCCTACTGAATTAGTGGCAGTAGCTTTCACAGCCTCCCTTGGACTATTAAGGTCAGCAATTTTCCCAGTTTCCCATAATAGTAGCCACCAGCAATTACCATTTAAACTTTTTTTTATTTTGGACATTGAAACATAACTATAATTCTTTGTAATGGGTGTACCAGCAAATTTCTAACGCACTGAATGTGCTGGAGGTACATTCCTCAGCACATTTAACGTTTTAGAAAATTCCATAATGGCACCATGTCTCATTGAGAAATCTTAAAAAATATTACAAATTAGACCATGGCTTCATTTTGAATGCAGTTTCAATATTGAAAGTACGTCAAGTCTGAAACTACGTGACTAAAAACCTGTGTGAACAGCACTCTTCTTATTAAACATTTTAAAACCATTCAATAGGTCTTTATTAAAGAACAAATTCACAGGCTACAAAGAGAGTGTCCAAACAAGAGCCCAGGGATCAGGAAAAGGAATTCAGATGTGAGTGGCACTGCACAACTAATATTGAAAACTTAGTACACTCATGACATCTTATATTCGTCAATTATTGTCTCGCCTCACTTCACTTGGGATAGTAGAGTTGCTCTTTTGTAACCACGTCAGGGCTGCACAGGCTGAACAGACACTCAGCTCACAATACACTGACAATATATAATTTTGTCTTCTCCATCTGACCCAGAGAGGCATGGCTGAACAACGATCGAGTCACTGTTTAAGGCTTCATGTCTCCACTCCCTCAATCTCTCTCCCAAAGTCCCTTTGCGAAGCCCTGAAGCTCAGTGGTTAGAGCACTTGCAAGCGAGAGACATTGGGTTCAATTCCAGACAGGGTGAAACCTTGGGCAAGTTTCCTTATTCTACATATCTAATAATAATCCCTCAAAAAAATTGGTCATTTTCAATCCACGACTGTTTGTGGAACACAACTGTGTGCAATTGACTGCCGCGTTTCGCCCACAAAGAACAGTCAATTCACTTTACAGTATATTCTGTGAAGCGTTTTGAGACGTCTAGAAGACATTAAAAGCACTATATCAAATGCAAGGATTATCATTATTATTTGCTGGCCACCCTTTCTCCATGACTACAAAAATGTATCTTTAACCATGCTTTTGATCAACAGACTCAAATTTCTCCCCTCTCTCCTCCTTGCTCCATGATGCACATTGTCTTTTTGAACTGCTTTGACTCATCCATCCTACCTGGAAGGTGCTATTTAAGTGCATGTTTTTGCTGTATTTATAGAAAGTCAATACAGGAAGGTGAGTATGGACAAGATTGGAAACAATCATAATACCAATGCTGCATTATTGATGCTGCACTGCAGCTATATTCAATATGACTTAAATAGATTCAAGCAAACTGGTCAATATAGTATAATGAGATCCTTAACCCAATAGGTGTCATAGGCCCATAGGAAACTATTGTTTACAAGGTTTAACCTGCTGTTTTCATCTCCTCACCGCACACTCCAGTGGGTCAAACAGACTGCTTGCTCATAATAGCTGGAATTACAATCTTACCAACTAACACTTTCCGTGCTCAGTTAGATCGATTTTCATACACTTTCCTTCTGTAAACACACCTTTAGTAGATGATCAGACTCTCATGAATAAGTTAGGATCTAATAAGGGTCATAGAGAGAATCTGACTTGAATATCTCTGCAACCCTCTATTCTGCCCCCCCCACCCCCAATCAATACAGCCTTGTTATAACTTGGTGGTGGCGGGAATGTCTTAATACTCCCAACCAGCGTTGTTACTGGGTTCAATTGCAGGTCAACGCTTCTACATGCAGTGTGTAAGTGCACAGTAACACATCCGATAGGTAAAATACCAAAAGTTGTTAGTGCATGAGAAGCCACGATTTGAAGCAACACAATGCTATATGAAATGAGCCAGCTGCTTTCTACACGTATTTGGGATTGTTTTGTCAAGTAAATGTGTTGGGCTGGTGATTCAATTGCGCAATAACCCACGTTACCTTAAAACATGTAATAATGAGTTTGTAAAATTGTTCTGCATGCGTTATCAAATATATTTCAGCTTGGTTCAGGCAGTCAAGACTCTCCTCTTTGATGGACCCATCAGCAACTCCTAATCCCCCAACTTCCCTCACCCCAAAATTGCTCTCCCTAGTCTGTAACACAGACACTGAATCTGGCTTATCTAGACCAAGGACCAAACAATATGCTACATTCACCAACTAAACCCTCTGGAGAACTTCCACAGGAAGAGATCTCCTCTGTATCGCAGACTTTACATGAGAGTTGGCAGAAGACCAATTATGTTTTATCTCTTCCCCCCCCCCCCCCCGTTCACCTGTGTCAAAAATATGTTTGGGCTTAAAGATTGGGCGAGCTGTGCTGTTTTACCCCAGGCCACTAGCACTGCTGCCTGCCCTAGTACTAGGGCAAGGCAGCAGGCCAAGGAAAGCTGGCCCCAGGCTAATGACACCAGATCTCTAACTAATTTTGTGGGCCCCAGGCTGATAGGACTGAGGAATTGGCTGCTATGAGTCACTGGATAGTGATCAAACGCAGGAAACATGGTTAATTATCCCCTCCATCATACTGTATGAAGTGCGTTGAGGTGAATTGTTGCAATTCTATTGTTCTGCCAACTGAGCTCAACCAACATCACAGACCAGAGATTGAACATTCAGTCTGTGGCTTACTTACCTGCGTTTAATAATATTGTAGTAATTCTAATGCCAGCTGAAATATTCTCATTTCTTGTGGAGAATGATAAGAGTGTGCAAGCATGACCGAAAAGAGAATGAAAGAATACGAGATTTCAACTCCTTTGACAGTTGCTGACAAGCTCCCTGGTTTCCACACTGCCAGCACATTCAATAGCCTCTTCAGTTCAATTTGTTTTAATGGAACTGCTGACAAAAATCTCATTTTCCATTTCATTTTTCTCGCTTTCCCAGGAAACGGAGCCATGGCATTCAAAACGATTAAACATTTTGTGTGTAAATTTAGGGCAATTAACCTTTGGTATATTGTCACTCATTTTCTACTTTAAAAACCAGGCAATTGGAAAATGAACTCAGCCAGCAGACCAGGATAATTGGGTCTTGGTGCTCGGCTTCGATCGTAAAATCAGAAAATGCATTCAACTGTTTTCAGCGGTGATGGGAGAGGGAGTGGGGGAGGATGGGGTTTAAACCTAAAGCCCAAAGATGTCCCAACTTAAGCATCCCCAACTGTACTACACAGTATTTTGAGGGGCAAATCAATAGCTAATAACCCTGAAGAAACCTATTGGAGCTGAATACTTCCTTAAAATACTGCCCACAGGAGCTTCCCCTGGATAAAATTGCTCATTCATTTCATGGTTGTTTGTGGGGCAACGCTATGTGTAAATTGGCTGTGCATTTGACAACTAATACAGTTTAACTGGTACATACTTTACATAAAACTTTTGATGTGTTTTGAGATGTTTCCTTGTATTTGATATAGAGTCTCATCACATTGTTGAAACAGCTGAAAGGATGTCAAAGGATTTTCTCTAAACAGTGGTGACTTTGTATTTGTAGGTAAAAATTTTGATGTGATGAAGCGCTATATTAAATGCAAGAATTATTATTAATAAGTGCAGTCAATCAGATAAGGTCAGGGTAATGTTAAAAATTTAATGACACTATTTGAAAAGCACAATTTCTCCCAGTATGCTAATCAACAATTCTCCAAATAAATTGTTAGTTTGCTTCACTCACTGTTCAATTTATCTGCTGCCCCATTTACCTTCAAATACAGTAACTACTTGGCATCAATTACTTGTGAAGTAGTTTGAGATATTTCAACTTGATAGGCGCTTTATCAGATAAGGATTTTATAACGGAATCAGACTGGTTTGTGATGCCTTCGCATTGTTAAATGTTTAATGGCTATTAAGTAATTAACAATAATAATAATCACCGAAAGAAGCAATGGATCCAGAATCCATTCACTACAATGAGCTTAACCAGTCAATTAGCCAATTGACCTTTGCTTGCTTAACTGATTTTCTGATTTCACCTTGCTTGGAAAAAACTGACTCATGTGGTGGTGCAGTTTTATGGTTGCTGCCTGGACTTTCTCACTCCTGTCTTATTGCTGGCCAAGACGCCTGTCACTATACCCCCCACCATCGCTCTTTAGAAGTCTCAACTAAAAGCCGTTTGCCTCACTGCTTCTCTCACTGATTTCAAAACACTCATAGAAACAGCACCTTCACACCATTCCTCCTTTCTTCCCTGCACAGTTCAGTGATCCCCATCATCACTGTGAAGCATTTTGAGATGTTTATCCTAAGTGAACGGCACAACCGCATAAGTGGAAGGGATGGTGGGGTCAATGATAGCTTCCTGACAGAGAACACGATACAGTAACACAGGATTCTCGAGAGTCAAAGTAGTGTGAAGTTAAACAATCAGATCCAAACTGGCGTCTTCCTGTTGAACAATAGCATGTTTTTGGACCTACAATGAAACCTCATTAAGGCATATATGCTCCACAACCTGACAAGAGCACACTTTTTGAATGACTCCAGAGGACAGCCTTGTAGAGTTCTCCTGCTGTGATTTCACTGCCACCAATTTAAACACCGTGCATTTGCAACTGAGCATGTGACTCCTCAACAACATTCCCAAACTACTCAGCAATTGCCACTTCCTGCCTATCTATCCCATGTACAGTACTAGCTTCTACTGCTGCGCTTAGGGCAAGAGACCCAAGGCTGAATGCCCCTATGCAACTGCACAGCTGAGAATGAAATCCTGTTATTGAGGACCACAAACAATGGTTCATCATTGGAATATTTTTTTTAAAAAGGCGTCAGAAAGAAAGAACTTGTATTTTATAGAGCCTTATTACATTGAAACATCTCAAAGTGCTTTATAGGAATCAAGTGTAGTGATTGTCCTGGAAGGAGAATCTGTAACCACTGGTGCCAGCATGGGCCCACATACATGAAGTGACAGAACACTTTTTCAGGGGGATTTGTATTATTGGTCAGGACATTGAGAGACACTACTTTATCATGTTGCACAGTGTTATGGGACCTTTATCTTGCACCTGACCTAGCATGCGGAATTTTGGTTCAGTGTCTGATTCAAAAAATGTCATCCCGTGACAATGTAGCATTTCCCTCTCCTTCCGAGCACTGTGTCGAATATCAGCGTAAATTGGTGAGAAACGCAGGAACAGCAATAGGTAAGTGGGGGGAAAAAGGAAGCTGTGATTAAAGTAAAGTTGACTCAGTAGTCTGTATGCACTAGGGAACGGCGATATATCGGTATATCGCTAAAACCCGATATGATTTTCATATCGATATGCTGATATAGACATTTAAAAAATACCGATATATCGAAAATCGATATATCGAGGTAAAAAATCGGGATGCGAGCACAATCAACTACAAGACCCAGAATGCTCATCTCTATACACAATGCACAGACTGAGGTGCAAAGCCGCCATCTTGTATTCATAGTCCTCGAATACAATATACAGGTATGCAAGGGGTGGGTGGAGAGAGACGGCTGTGTGTTGGGGGAGATAGACGGCTGGGGGGGAGAGGGGGAGAGAGATGGCTGGGGGGGAGAGGGGGAGAGAGACGGCTGGGGGGGGGGGAGAGGGGGAGAGAGACGGCTGGAGGGGGTGAGGGGGAGAGAGACGACTGGGGGGAGGGGGAGATAGACGGCTGGGGGGGAGAGGGGGAGAGAGATGGCTGGGGGGGAGAGGGGGAGAGAGACGGCTGGGGGGGGGGAGAGGGGGAGAGAGACGGCTGGGGGGGGGGGGGGAGAGAGACGGCTGGGGGGGGGGGGAGAGTGGGAGAGACGGCTGGGGGGAGGAGGAGAGCGGGAGAGAGACGGCTGGGGGGAGGGGGAGATAGACGGCTGGGGGGGGGGGAG
The DNA here is from genome assembly GCA_035084275.1 of Hydrolagus colliei. Lineage (NCBI taxonomy): Eukaryota > Metazoa > Chordata > Chondrichthyes > Chimaeriformes > Chimaeridae > Hydrolagus > Hydrolagus colliei. The sequence continues at coordinate 73,349,893 of CM068744.1, read as the reverse complement.
AGGGGAGAGAGACGGCTGTGGGGGAGAGGGGGAGAGAGATGGCTGGGGGGGAGAGGGGGAGAGAGACGGCTGGGGGGGGGAGAGGGGGAGAGAGACGGCTGGGGGGGGAGGGAGAGAGAGACGGCAGGGGGGGGAGGAGAGGGGAGGAGAGACGGCTGGGGGGAGGGGGCGAGAGATAGCTGGGGGGGAAGGGAGAGAGAGACGGCGGGGGGGGGAGGGAGAAAGAGACGGCTCGGGGGGTGGTGGGGGAGAGAGACGACGGGGGTGGGGCGAGAGACGGGGTGGATGTGATAATATACAGATAGATAGAGATGGGGGGGGATGTGAGAGAGGAGAGAGGGAGAGAGACATAGAGAGACACAGACAGAAAAACGCAGAGATGGAGAGAGTGAGAGACACAGAGAGAGAAAGATATTTACCTCCTGAGAAGATAGGCCCCGAATGCGCGCGCACCCGGAAAGCGCGCGCACCCGGAATGCGCTGTACGAAAAAACTGAAAATATCGGTTTTTCGGTATATCTCGATATGAGCCAACCGATATATCCATATCCGGAAAATTCCCATATCGCCGTTCCCTAGTATGCACTTCAATTTGCTTCAGCTCCCAACCAGCGGTCACTTCTCATCAGACCTGATGTTGCTGCTTCAGCGGGAGGAAAGTCACACAAGGCAGCCAGATCAGGTTTCATTCAAGAAAATCTACAACACACGTCATGGGCACTGCAGGACACAAAGCAGCTCCACACAAGTCGATCCATCTGCATACCACGAAGGAGAGAGCTGGAAACAATACCCTCTCCCCCATTTCATCCACAAAATATACAGTCAATCCACGTTACCGTATGGGACATCTCAACAACGTGATAAGGTGCTATATCAAAGGCAATTATTCCTAGTAATATACCTCCCATCAGCAGGAAGCATCAAGAATTAAATATCTGCAGTCTGGCATCAGCTCCTGTGCTGCAGTACAAAAGATGTAGGAACTGGTTTAAGGGGGGGGGGGGGAGAGCGCTGGGAGGAAAGAAAAGTTGCCATTCTGTGGCTCTATCAGAGAGACAAATCATTTAATTGTGTATGTCAGAATCCAACGGCACGCATTTGTCCAGCTTACTCGGTATCTAGGAAGCTAAAGTCCAAGGGTCTTGAGGGAAAACAATGTTTATCTGACATTTCTAATATACAGTTTCTTATCAGTGCGAGCAGCCTCATTTCACTGGAGGGGAAATCCAATTGATATTGTGTTGAGTTTTTCCTCTGAAACGTTTGTTATTTATGGTCCCTGTACAGGGAGCCATCAGCGGTTTATTCAGGCGTTTCATCTGTTTTCACAAAAACAGTAAACTAACTACTGTACCTACAATACTTCTCATGTGAGGTTTGCTTGATAGTAAATAACGCCTGCAACTCCCCTCCCTCCAACCACGAGGTGTGAGGATTTAACACATCAACCGCTGTTCAACACTTGCAGTGCGATCTGCATCTGGTAACATTTACTTAATAACTTCACTTCCCTCTCCTCCTCTGATACACTGGGGTATAGTCTAACTACAGAATGCAACCACCCATTACTTCATCCAAAGGGACCATTCTTTATCCTCGAGTCCAGACAGTGGCCTCAAGCTGTGCAATCACTGGGGCTGTCAAGAGTTGAGCTTGATGCTCTCATCACCTTGACATCCACACAAGTTCCAGCGCTTGAAGGGTGGTGGGGGGGTGGAGGTTTACACTGGATCAGGAGAATCATGCTCCTAACTCGCGGTCGATGAAGCCCTTGCGTACAGTATGTGTAATTTCCAGCTACATGGTGCATTTTACCAGCTTCAGGCAACATTTCAGAACATTTCATTTCCCAATTTAAAACAAATAAAATACTCAATATAAAAAAAGAAACTGTGTCATGCACGGTTTCCCTCAACCCTGGCTGCTAACAATGTGCTCCTCGGCTTCTGTCAATCCTACTGTGGAGTGCTGTGGCTCAGTGGTTAGGGCACTCGCCTCGCAAACGAAAGGACCTGGGTTTGATTCCCAGGCAGGGTGAAATGTTGGGCAACTTTCTTTACTCCACACACCTCTGTTCACCTAGAAGTAAGTATGAACCCAGTTTTTAGTCGATTGGCAGACTGCTTTTCTGGGGATAATAATCTCTTCAAAAAAACATAATTTGGTCATTCAATCAATGACGGTTTGTGGGGACTCTGCAGTACATAAGTGGCTCCTTGCTTTTGTCTGCAAAATATACAGTCAATTCACTTTACAGTACACTCTGTGAAGCGCTTTAAGACATCTAGAAGATGTGATAAGGGGCTATATCAAATGCATGGATTAAATATCATTATTTATTAGGGGGGAAATATGTATTTATTTATAAATATAATAATTGGGTACCACAGAAATCCCAAACTAACTCAGAGTACAAGATCTTCTTTTCATTTTTTCTTTCTCCCAATATTAGAAACATTCAGTTAGTTACAGCACATTTGGATTTGGGAGCTTGTGGATTTAGTCTGCTCCCCTCCCATGAAGGGTGGCACCTATCTTATGTTCAATGAATGAGATTTTCCCTGTGTCCTGGTCGCCAATCCTCCAGGTTAAACTGGTCATGCCTCTCACGGCTGTTTGTGGGACTATATCAATGCAAGTGGTTGTTGCTTTGGATTTACTGTAGAAAGTTCCTCCCAATATCTCCCACTGGTAACATGGCATATTTGCCAAGCAAAGAATGGTGATGGGAAGTCATTCCACCATTGAAGGTTCCTCTATGCATTTAGTGACACTGTTTATCTTCTATAACCTACGCTTTCATTTGGCAAATGTAGGTACATATGGTGCCAAATAGGGTCTGGCGATATATCGATATATCGCTAAAACCCGATATAATTTTCCTATTGATACGCCGATATAGGCATTCCAAACATATCGATATACCGAAAAAACGATATAGCGAGGTAAAAAATCGGAATGCACGCACACTGAACTACAAGACCCAGAATGCTCATCTCTATACACAATGCACAGACCGAGGTGCAAAGCCGCCATATTGTATTCATAATCCTCAAATTCAATATGCAGGTATGCAAGGGGTGGGGGGGGGGGGGGGGGGAGAGTCGGCTGGGGGGGGGGGGGGATGGGGAGAGAGATGGCTGGGGGGAGGGGGAGGGGGAGAGAGACAGCTGAGGGGGGGGGGGGGAGGGGGAGGGGGAGAGAGACGGCTGGGAGGGGGTGGGGGGTGCAGAGAGACGGCTGGGGGGGGGTAGGGGGGAGAGAGACGGCTGGGTGGGGGGTGGGAGGGAGAGAGAGACAGCCGGGGGGGGGGGGGGGGGAAAGAGACGGCTGGGGGGGGTGGGGGGGAGAGGGTCAGCGGGGGTGGAGGTGGGGGGAGAGAGACGGCTTGGGGCGTGGGGGGCGGAGACAGACGGTGGGGGGGGGAGGGAGAGGGACTGCGGGGGGGGGGGGGGGGAGTGGGGGGAGAGACGGGGTGGATGTGATAATATACAGATAGATAGAGATGGGGGGATGTGAGAGAGGAGACACAGAGACACAGACAGAAGAACACAGCGATGGAGAGAGTGAGTGTGAGAGACACAGAGAGAGAAAGATATTTACCTCCTGAGGAGATAGGCCCCAAATGCGCGCGCACCCGGAATGCGCGCGCACCCGAAACGTGCGCGCACTATGAATGCGCACGCCGCGCACGCATGCGCAGTACGAAAAACCCGAAAATATCGATATTTCGCTATATCTCGATATGAGCCCATCGATATATCTAAATCGGAAAATTTCCATATCGACGGACCCTAGTGCCAAATATTAGCTATTCACAGTAGCAATAGTTGAGAACCCTTTGTTCTTTTCCTTGTACAATTAGGCAGTTTCTTCTGAGCCAATTGGTATTCTCCAGGGGTTCTAATGGCTTAGCTAGGAAATTCACTCAGTGCAGAACTTGGTCAAACAGACCATGGAGAGTCTGTATGGGTCTGAGGATTGAATTAGCTAGTGGAGGACCTATAATTTTGTTTTAGCACACTCTTTGAGTTGGCGAAGGAAAGAAGGGGAAAGAAATACGTACGCCAAGTCTTCTGCTTCCAATTGTTAATCAGTAACCGCTGCTTAAAAAAATGTGGTTGTTAAGTAATAACAGGATTGAGCTCAACTCTGCTGTTGCCTCGCCCCCGCCCATTTACATGAATAAATAGCTGACACTCACTAGGCCCACATGTGAAGAATGGTCATATTGTTGAGGCACTGGAAGGCTGCCAGACTCCATGCAACTAAACCCTTGCCAAAGTCAGCACCTTCAGGGGAGAAAACTGGAGAAGGAATTTGGTCCTAACTGTTGTCAACTTCTGATTGAGATGGCCTAGCTTTTGTTGCTGAGTGTATGTACTGTGCCCGTGCTCACTGGAAATCATGAAGCAAGTTTGGTGTATTTGAGTGTGCACTGGATTTCTTTTGAATTGATCCAGAAGTTATCTGAAATGAAGTAGTTGAATTTTTTGAGGAAGTCATCAAATAGACGATAAGGGAGTGCTCTATGGATGTTGTTTACATGGACTTTCAGAAGGCATTTGATAAAGTTCCACACAAAAGATTATTAGTGAAAATAGAAGCGCATGGAATCAGATAACCTTGTGACTTGGCTTGGCAATTGGTTGGGAGGCAGGAAACAGAGAGTAGGGATAAAGGGAACGTTCTCTGATTGGCGGGATGTGACAAGTGGTGTTATCCAGGGGTCTGTATTGGGACCTCAGCAATTTGTCATATATATATATATCTATATATATAAATAAAAATGACGTGGATGAAGGAATAGAAAGTTTTATATCAAAGTTTGCAGACAACACTAAGATAGGAAGCTCAGTAAGTAGTCAAGATGGGAGTAGGAAGTTACAAAGGGACTTAGATAGTTTAAGTGAGTGAGCAAAGCTGTGGCAGATGGTGTTCAATGTAAGGAAGCGCGAGGTCATCCACTGTGGATCGAAAAAAGATCAGGCAGAATATTCTTTTAATAGGGAGAAATTAAGAGCTGTGGAGGAGCAAAGAGATGTGGGTGACTATATCCACAAATCACTAAAACCTAATTCCCAGATGCAAACATAATCAAAAAGGCAAATGGGTTGTTGGCCTTTATCTCGAGGGGGGTGGAATACAAAGGGGAAGAAATGATGCTTCAGCTGAAAAGAGCATTAGTCAGTTCCCACCTGGCGACTGTGTTTAGTTTTGGGCCCCACACCTCAGGAAAGATATATTGGCCCTGGAGGGGGTGCAGCATATGTTCACCAGAATGTTACCAGGCCTAATAGAGTTAAGTTACGTGGAAAGGCTACGTAAACCTGGAATGTAATTCCTTGAGTTTAGAAAATTGAGGGGTGATTTGATAGAGGTTTTTAGAATGATAAAGGGATTTGATAGGGTAGATACAGAGAAGCTATTTCCTCTGGTGGGGAATGCAAAACAAGCGGTCATAGTCTCATAGTCTCAAAATTAGAACCAGGCCATTTAAGAGTGAGCTTAGGAACCATTTTTTCACTCAAAGGGTGGTAGAAATATGGAATTCTGTACCTCAAAGGGTCGTGGATGTTCCTATGTTCCTATGTCCTATGTCTTGTCAGCAACAGGAGCTCATTAGAGTTTGTTATATAATTTTTTTAGACCATAACTGATCTTTGATTCCCATTTTACTGTCTTTATCAACAGATCGCTTAAGACTCTTGTACATGTCTATGTAGGTTGGATTCCATCATATTCTGGTATACCATGTAGCACCACTGACCTACAGGATAACAAAGATATGGTCCACATCCTGCACATAGCACACAGGCTGGATCTCCTGGCATCCCAGCAATTAGCAAAGACACTCACTACAGCGTTTCTCAAGTTCCTGTATGATTCAGTGACAGTGTTGGAGGTGACATCATCAGCAACCTGCCTGGCCAGATATGCTTATCACACAGTTATAATACAGGTCTGATTTAATGGGCCCAACCTATCACTTTATAACAGTCAATGTCTGAATCTGTAGGACTGGGAAATCTTTGATCTGCTCCCTCTAGGACTCGCGGTCAAATGGATGGCACAAGATTTCATAACTTTCAACTGTAATACTAATTGTATCACTGTTCCACAACTTGTACAAATTAGATCTCAATTTCCCTCACATCGCTGCCAATTAGGTTGATCTGTGAAATAAAAAGAAGTGTGGAACTGTGGCTCACGTTCTGTCCACAGGTGGTAAGTGGGAGGGTAAGAATGAGCCTGAGCTATATGTTCACAGACAAGTCAGCTCCAGCAGTGAGTGATGAAATGATACTGTCTGTATATGGTGCTATGGCTTACATTTAGAGCTTACATTTCATGCAACATTCTTGCGCGTGTTAAAGAAACAATGGTTTGTTCAAATTATGTCGTAAACCCAGAGCTCCTCAGCACACACCTGCATGATGCTGATCTGCAAGGCTTTCTTCTCTTACAAAGAATGTACAGCACAGAAACAGTCTGCTCGACCCAACTAGTTCTGCCCGTGTTTATACTCCAGCAAATCTTCACCCATACACTTTAGGTTTCCCCCATACACGTCTCTTTTCTCCTCAGTGGATTTACCTTAGGCTGATCTCTAATAGATCATAATATGTGGAGAGAAGATTGCTCTTTTTAGTGGCTAATGTCGAAAATCCTCAAAGTCAGCAGCTATTCAATTTTAAGGGGCATCACAAAAATCATTCAATCATTGTTACCACCTGTCACTCAACCAAGCACTTTTTTCAACAGGTCTTGAACAGTGATCAGTAAGACACTTTTCATTTTCTGCTTTCTATTGTTAAGAAGTATTGCTGTCCAGCGGATACCAAACAGCGTCTCAGAGCGCTTCACAATAACGGATCGCATGGCCGAGCCAGGGGGAGCGGGAAAAAGGTGAAAAGTCTTTCGGTGCGACCTGAAAATAGGAAAGGAGGGGGCGAGGCGAAGGGAGTGAGGAAGGGAGTTCCAGAGCCTCGGGCTCCGACAGTTCCACCGACAGTGGAACGGAGGATTTGGAGGACAAGGAGAAGGCCAAACCCAGTAGAGCAAAGGCAATGGTACTGTTGTGAGAGAGGAGGTCAGGTAGAGGGGTGCAGAGAGGAGGGATTTGAATACAAGAGTGAGGATCTTGATATCGATCCGTTCTTGAGACAGGAAGTCAGTGAAGTCTGGCAAGGACTGGGGTAATCGGGGAGTGATACACCACAACAGGCAATACACCACAACCAACAATATACCATTATCAATAATAAGGCAACCACGTAATAGAGATTTCTCCAAGAGTTTCAAGAATATACTGTAAAGTGTAGTGAGTGTGTTTATTTTGTGGGAAAACGGGTAACCAATTTCCTCACAGCAACGTTCCACATAGATCCACAAATTGAGTGTCCGATTTTATTTGCGTGATTGTTAGCAAGCGCACTGGCAGAAATCCCCTTTTCTTTTCAAATATGCCAAGGGATCTTTAACCTGGACAGGGAAACAAGACCTCGGTTTAACATCCCGTCTGAAGGATGGCACCTCCCGACAATGCAGCACACCCCCAGCATTCACTGGAGTCAGCGTAGATTACGTGATTCCAAGTTCTTACTTGGGGCTTAAATCCACGTCCTACTGACTCAAGAGGGGAAGACTGCAGCTGAGCCAGGCTGACACACGTCTATAAATGACTGAGAAATCTGGACGTTTAGCAGGTCTGACCCATGATCACTTGTGGATCCTCTGAAGAGGCATGTAATCATTGAATACTCTACCTCCATGTAAGTGCTAACATGGAAGGCCACACAATGCAAGTCAGCTGTTTGTAGATGCTTGGAAGGTTTATATATAGATATGTTAAAGCTTCCTGTTTGTCATACACGTAGATATAGATATAGATATATAGATATAGATATGACAGCAGTGGTTCCTCCTCCTGGGTGCAATTGGGACCTTATTCCCCAATTGGGGAAGGCATGTCCACAGCCTTCTTTCTTCGTCAATGAATTCAGCATAGAAAGGTTAGAAAGGTTAAGGAAATTTGTGTGAAAAATATCTGTAATGTAAATATAGTCAATTCACATCGCAGTATATTCTGCAAAGTGCTTTGAGGTGCCTTGAAGGCTTAATAAGCCGCTATTTCAAATGCTAGCATTATTATTAGTAAAAGGCAACTGCAGAGGGGATTCAATGTAAAATTAATCTAATGTGCTTCTTCTGAACAACCGGATCCTTTCTCGCTTGCTTTTTCTTTCTTGTGTTGAGATAATGCATTAGGTATCAGGGAAACTAGCACACATCCAGAAATAGATGATCAACCTTGGAAGAATGCATTCTTCGGACTGGCTGGTGAGCAGTCCTTCCAACGTGACTGAGGACACCCGGATAGGATAAGAGATGCCCTTGGGATGCACACTGCGCTTCTAACTGCAGCACTCCCATCATAAAGAGAAATCAAGAGTCCCACATATTTTAAAGGGATGAATGAATATTAAGCATATCAATCCATGTACGGTAGCAGCCAGCTCAAGTATGTGGTCAGTCAAGCTCACTGCTTCTGTACTTCCACTTGGGTTGGGGGGAAGTGGGGGGGAATTCTATACATTTATTTAATTTCATGCAAATTAACATTGCAATCATTTTACAATAATATTTTGTAGATTGGTACAATAATTAGATAATCAATCATCCAATTCAATTTCCCGTGCTGACTCATGCAATTGTGTGTTAAGCCTGGCTCAGGTGATAGCACTCTCTTTTTCATGCATATGATGTGATAAGGCGCCAAATCAATAATTATAATTTTTGTTATAGATAAACACTGAAAAACACATTTCCAGATCCCAAGGGAACACCATGCTCTTGCCTAATGAGGCCTGTAAATTTATTAATCCCTGTGAATCACCCCACACCCCTCCATGTAAATGGAGACTTACTACACTGCAGTACAACTTTTTGCTGGTCTCTAAAAATAGGCATCTTTTTGCAATGCCTTTAGAAAGTGAAATGCCACTATCAAATCGTCACAAGAAAATTCAATGTTAAATGGTAACCCCTCAACTCCATATAGCTGCTGTGATCCTTTTTGAATCAATCTGGCTCGATTATGTAAATCAGAGCAGGCTAGAGAGTCAGTCACCAAACACATTCGAAGTGCCACCCAACTCTAAAGAAAGAATTTCTGGGGAATTAACTCAATGCATAAAATAAATCTCTGCAACATCGCCAAATTTTGTGCAGACAATACTGAGGGGCAATCTTAAACTGGCCTGAGAGCCAGGTCTAAACTATGCCACATTCAATACACTTCACCCATCAAACTTTCCTGCTCCCTGAATGAGCACATTGTCCTACATGTACCGGTGGCAGTGACAGGTGCACAAAAAACTTGCACAATGGTGTGGCATGCTGCTTAAGACGACTTTGAGGAAACAAAAGGATTCCTCTCCTATTCCCTGCAGCAGAAATTGATGGAATTTGGGTTTTTGCATAATTCCTGGGAAATCTCTGTGTAGATAAATGCCTGGGAAGGGGAGGTACACATGCAGCTTTTAGCAAGCGGCACTGTTGTTCAGGGGTATGTCGGGAATGATGAGCTGGTAGAAAAGCTTTGCCTTTTTGCGCCCACCGTTTCCTGGTTTGTAGCCAGGTTGTCAAGGGTTGTTGACTGGGTCTATCAGCAGGACAGAGAAAGCTACAGTGATGCCTGCAGCAACAGGGAAAGTCAGTGCTTTAACTAAGAAATTTTACCATGTTTGATTTCTGGCCTGAGCTGTGAGCTGTTCCCAAACTGCGATTAACCTCAATGTCCCTGGGTTTGTCAGGGGAAAATCAGCCAGGGTTCCCTTCATCAATACTCACCAGTGAACCATCTAATGGAAAACAATTTCCATCATTGATTTGGGCTCAGCTGCACACTCAGCCTTCAGAAAGGGCCACTGTGTTCTGAACCCTAGTCCCCAAGAAACAGCTGTCGCTGTGTGACTTGTGTTCACCTAAATAGATGGTCTGAGTCAGACTGCCTGGAGCTGCACAGAGTTCAGTGACTGTTGGAACAAGTTTATGAACAAGCTAATGGATGCATACATAACAGGAGATGGCTTCCTCAGTCCCTGTATGTTGTCGTGCTGTACAAACACGAGTTATTATGGCGTGGAATACTTGACCAAAATCAATGCTCAAAACAGAATCTGTAACAGCTTTCAAAAAAGGGAAATTGGGCAAATATTTGAAAAGGAAAAATATAAAAATATGTGGGGAGAAACAATGGCACTTACACAGGGACGGTTAATGATAATAATCTGGGTACAGTATATTGATTTAACCTTATCACAAGGATGAGTTGAATGGCACTCTTCAAGTACTGAGGAATTCTTTGATTCAAGAAGTCAAACAAGATCGCCTGCTTCCATTATGCGTGGGAGGGTGGGTCTGGGTACGAGGAGGGAAAGAACAGTAAAGTCATACAACGGGCTTGATCACCAAGGACCGGGGAGCAGGGTCTCTCGGCCAGGGGATGTTGATGCAGAGTGTAAAGGAAGGGGGGAAGCAAATAAAGTAAGACATTTTCTGTTTTGTAATGCACATATCATTGAAGCAAACCTTCTCTTTTTAACAGTGCCCATAAGATCTTTAACGTCCACCCAACCAAGCAGACGGGACCGCGGTTTAACGTCTCATATGAAGAATGTCACCTCTGACAATGCAACATATCCCCAAATACATAAATGGAGTGTCATTTCAGGCTTAGACTACGTGATTTCAAGTGTCGATGTGAGGATTGAACCCACAATCTTCGGACTCAAGAGGCGAAGAGTGCTACCAATGCGCCTGGCTAGACACCTGACTCCAAAAAATATGCAGTCACTGGACAGCAGTGCCTGCAATGCAATTTGAGGCATTTTGATATGTAAAGGTGCTATAAAAATGCAAGTTTGCCTTTCTTCTTTCTCTCATATCCTGATTGCCTTGCATTTTCATCATTTTCTATTTCTATTTCAATTTCTCTTACACATCTTCTTTCATCATTTCTCTCATCAGCATTCATCATTTGAATGCTGGCAGCCAAAGCAGAAATATTTATTTATAAGTTTGACATAAGAATATCAGAGAGAAAGTACTGCATCACCTCAAACCACTGTCCACCAGATCCCACATTTCCTTCCTGTCCTGGTTTTGCTCCTGTTCTTGATTATATATTTTATATATATATTTATATTTTAAAAATCTGATTTTATAATAAAAATAACTGAACAACATTACAGTCATTTTGGGAAGAGTTGAAAGTAAAAAAATTTTTTTTCCCTCAGATAAAAACACTGGCTGTTTTTCTCATTTATGCTTCTTTAGTGAGAAGCTATCTGACTGTTCAGATATTTACAGCCAATGTGGGATCAGCAGGTGCATCTCGCCTGTGTAATGAGGTTAGGATTTGCAAACGTAACTTCACCACTTGTAGGTGCCTGCCATTTTAATGATTAAAATAACCTGTTTCGCTTGTGGAGCAAGAGAAGCAAGGCAGCTGTCACTTGCTATTTACACTGTTATGGCACAAAATATTGAGATTCGAAGTGGATGGCAATTAACATTACTTTCCTATCCCAGTATAGGAAGGGCATTTTACTGCTACTGGCTTTGTAAGTGCACAATGTACCTGTTTCCAAAATTAAGAACTTTACAGAATTCTCAGTCATCTTAGATGACTGTCATGCAATATTCTTCAGGGTAAGGCCAGAGATAGTTTCGGCCTTTCACTTTGTTCAGACATGGTGCTTTCCAGCAAAGATCACTGGATAGCACTAAACAGAAATCTCCCAAGCTCAAGGCTATTAAGGCTGTAGCTCAGCGGTTAGAGCACTCGTCTCGCAAGCACAAGACCTGGGTTCGATTCCCAGCAGGGCAAAACCTTGGGAAGATTCCTTACTCTATATGCCCGATAACAATCCCTCAAGAAAAATAATAATTGGTCACTTTAATCTGTGGGACACTCCTGTGCGTAACTGGCTGCTGCGTTTCACCCACAAATATACAGTCAATTCACTTTACAGTATAGTCTGTGAAGCGCGTTTAGACGTCTAAAAGATGTGAAAAGCGCTATATCAAATGCAAGGATTATTATTGGTAAACCAGCTAAACTCAATACCACATCATGCAATGCACTAAGCACTGATCCAGGGGCAGGAAAAGTCCACAGCTAATTTGTCGATATCAAAATATTTCAAGCACCAATTGAATTCATATTCAAAACGTTTACAATAAAGGACTGAGTTAAAGAGCAGCAGTTTAGTTTTCCTCAGTTCCCATTAGACATGGTCTGTGAAACCACAGTGTGACTGAGGTCAATTATATTGTTGTGCTGACATTTCTTGCAATGAATCTCAGTGGGTTTGGTGGTTTTGGCTCCTGGCAACCCCATGTTCTGTATAGCAGCCTCAGGTTTCTCTAGAGCTGCCCACAACATCTTACCCAAGCAGGAGGAAAGAGGTGACACAACTAACCTCTGAATGGGTGTTCTACCAGACTGTTATTCATTGGGATAAGTATAGATTTGAGGCACTTGTGTTAATGATTCTCCCAAAGAGATGTTTTATATACAGGTATCCCTCCCCAACCGCAGGAGATACATTCCTGTAAACTTCTGTGGTTGGTAAAACCGCGGTTGGAAAATATAGGGCCCTATGAGAAACATGGGGATACGGGGAGTAAGTTCGTGTTTTGTAGAACTAAACATAAAAAAACACATACAGTTATAACATACATGCGGATAGGGAGTATGTTTGGGCGCATCTGCAGCAATCTGCGATGCTATCTGACTGACTGATCTACACACAGACAGAGAAGAGAGAAAGAGAGAGGTGAGAGAGAGAAGGGGAGTGGGGGAGAGGGGAGGTGGGGGAGGGGAGGTGTTGGGGGAAGAGGTGAAATAGAGAGGTGAGAGAGAGAGAGGGCGGGAAGAGAAGGTGAAATAGAGAGAAGGTGAGAGAGAGACCTTTCTAAAGTCCAGAGATGCACTCACAGAGAGAGAGATCCCTCTTCAGCCTGAGATACAGCGAGAGACTTCTACATCTTATGATACACTTACACATAGAGAGATCTGCAGATCCTGGCAGCCAATCCTCCCAAACTTACTAGCTAGGCTGCGGAGAAGCGACAATAAGTTAATGTTACTGTATTTACCTTAATCCTAAGCGTTGTCACTGGTTGATTGCAACATCGCAACTGGGTCCTAGCGCTATACACTAGTGCGAAGTTACATCGAGGCTGGTTGATGCAACTGGGTCCTAGCGCTAAACGCTAAGTGTTAAAATCCGTGGATAAGCAAGGGTTATAAGCCGTGGTTTGCAAGGGTAGTCACATTTAGCAAACCGTGGATGTGTGAGTTTCGCGGTTGATGAGGCTGCGGTTGGGGCAGGGTACCTGTATCTCATTGATTGATGTAAAGGGTACATTTGGAAGAAAAAAAGAACTTGTATGATATGTTATTTTGTTGAAGGATCTTCACAATCAATTACTGTTAAGTGTACAGAACATTTTTTGCATGCACAAACAGCCACAAAAAGTGAATTAATTTTATCTGTAGGAAAGGCACAGAGAATAGATCTAACTACAGTAAAAGCCTGTTTATCCATGACCCAATCAACTGTAACTTCCATATAACCGGCACTTAAAACAAAAGGTCCTCATTCGAATAACCGGATCTTATCCGGCAGAATCGCAGTGGCGCATTTAATGAGTCGATTGTCGCACGAGAGTACAGTACAATTAGTTCTGAATGCTGCTGGTAGTGGCACTTTCGGTTTTTCTTCTTAAAGGGGCACAAAACCGATTTTTCCCTTCGCTCTCTCCTTTTTCTCTCTTCCTCTTTTTCTCTCTCTCCTTCCTTCCCCTCTCTCTCTTTCTATCTTTCCCTTTCTCTCAGGGTGGGGGGGAAAGAGGGGAGTGGGGGGAGAGACGTGGGGAAGAGACAGGGGGTGAGTTGATTAATTTAGGAAATGAGAGGAGTGGAGATGGGTTGGGTTTGGACAGTATTGCTTTATCATAGAATCATAGAATCATAGAATTTTACGGCACAAACGGAGGCCATTCGGCCCATCTAGTCTGTGCCGGCTCTTTGAAAAGAGCGATTCAATCCCATTGCCCTGCCCGCTCCCCATAGCCTAATAGACCCGTTCTTCCTAAATAAAGATCTAATTCCCTTTTAAAAGTTGTTATCGAATCAGCCTCCACCACCTTTTCAGGCAATGCATTCCAGATTCGAACAACTCGCTGAGTGAAAAAATTTCTCCTCAGCTCCCCTCTACTGCGCCTTGAAACTATTTTAAATCTGTGACCACGAGTCACAGATTCACCCACGAGTGGAAATAGTTTTTCTCTATTTGCCCTGTCGAAACCCCTCATGATCTTATAAACCTCTATTAGGTCTCCCCTCAATCTTCTCTGCTCCAGAGAGAATAACCCTAGCCTATCTAGCCTCTCCTCATAGCTGAAGTCCCTCAATCCTGGCACCATCCTAGTAAATCTTCGTTGTACCCTTTCCAATGCCTTCACATCCTTTCTGTAGTGTGGTGACCAGAATTTAAGATGAAAAAACTCCCCCGTCCACCATTGTAGAAGTTTGCTTTGTGATCATGTGCTGTGTTTATAGACTGTAATCAATATTTATTGCTTTATTGCTAAGTATCCATACAATATTCTGTTATGATTTAGTCTATTATTAATATGGTATGTTTAAAAATAAGTTAATTTTTCTTGTGTTGGGTTTTTGGCAGCTGGCCGCCCGAATATCCAGCATGTCGTTTAACTGGTACTGGCCAGGGCCTGAGGGTGCCGGATAAACGGGCTTTTACTGTATGAGGACAGGACACCAGTCAGGAGAAGCTCTCTTCTCTTTGTGTGAATCAGAATCTTTAACATCCACCTGATGAACAGGCAATGTATTGCTCAAGGGGCTGAATGGCTTCATCCTGTTCCTGTATGAGCTAAATGTTTTACCAGTTTTGCTAACATTCCTGGTATTATAGTGCTGGTAAATTTCCATATTTTGGTGACACTGGTTAGGTTTTCAAGTTAAAAGCCTGGGATTGTCAGACATTTGAGCGAATCGTCACAACAGTTATGGTAACATAGGTCAAATCCACGGTGTGTGTGTTTTTAAAAAAAAATCGAACTTGTATTATGTATTTTTTTAAGACGGAAAATGTAGAAATCATTCAGGGACATTCTTGCTTACCTCCAACAAGGACATCCTTTCCCGAGTTATTTGTTTCCAAACAAGAATATGCTATTTGAAAGACCATTGGCAGCAAGGCCAAAATGAAATCAATACATTGTTTGAATGCAGCACATTATTGTTTGAACAGTGAGTTGCTTATAAAATCATCCATGGAAATTGTCATGGAGGAGGTTTTTTTTAGCTCAACAGTGGGAGGAGGTTGAACATCAGGAAGGTGGCTATTAACCTTGTCACTTCAATTTCAGATGTGTGTGTGTGTGCGTGTGTGTGTGTGTGTGTGTGTTTTAATCTAGCTCCCTCACACCTCAGTAACTTCCACAAATCAATACCCATCTGAAATTGTAAATGCTTCAACATTTAAAGTATTTAAGGAAATTAAAAGGAAAACAAAAATGACCTATAAAGGGTTACATTTTAAGATTGGTGGATATAGTGTTTTATGGCCAGGTAAAATAAGCCAGCGTCTCCTGATCATCTATTAAGCAGTCCGAGTAGGAAGGCTAGATTTATCTCTTTAAATGTAATCAGAGATTTGAATCCCTGCAGTTACGTCCAATCCATACATTAGGGATTAACACACACATCTGTCTCAACAGATACATTTGTGCCACTTTTGCTAAAACAAAAAATCTTAATTCCCTGATATCAGAGAATCAACACTAGTTGAACTCACGCTCACACTAAGGGACTCAGACAGGGATTTACTCTGGTTATAGATTTACTGTCGTCAAATTGCAGCTGATATTACTCTAGCTACTTGTGTACTAGTAACTGCTTATGTGTAAGGAGCTGGCTGGTTAATCAGCGACTGCTGTTGCAGGAGTTTCTGGCAGTTGCCAGGATGCCACTGACCCTCTGGGAGAACTTCCTCACCTGCTCGCCATGCACCAGAAGCCGATCAGTTAGTGACGGAGGAAGCATTCTGCACTTCGGTGTACACCTATGCTTCAAGCAGACCCTCACTCTTGCAAACCAGGTTCCAAATTAAGACTGAGTGTAACAATTATCTAAAATTCTGCATGTCTTTCAATGTTAAGTCAACATTCTTAAGGCTATTATCTTGTGTGATTGGGCTCTGGTTCTGTGATGATTTTAGCTAGGCCACAGTGGGCCACTGCAATTTGCTTGTAATTTTGTTGTTGTTCTTTTGATCCCTAATTAGCCAGATTTATTTGTTTCTTTGTCAAACTGGTGGGTGAGATCATGATCAGACTTCGCTATCCTGCCCCCTAACTGTCCACTCGCCTTCTTGGCTGAATACCATCTCAACATTTACTCTCAATGGATCACACCTAGGCACCAGAAAGCAGTCTTGAAGCTGTCACCCAGCATGAAACCTGAGTTGGTGACTTTTGAGAGATGGGAGGAAAATAGGGTGGAGGTGAAAGAGAGGAAGGGACAACATGAAGGCGGGGAGGGGGTGAGGGGGAAGCACAGTATATACTGAGGCTTTCACAGCTATCTACCATTTATAGTCGTTACTAATCTGCCTCATGATAACAGCACAAAGGTTGACATTGTTCACAGTGGCATTAATCCAAAGGCAGTTGCATCAAAATTCCTGGAGGTAGGTAGGCATATGGAAGTCAGAAGGCAGCCTATCGATAATGATCAGTAATAAGAAGTAGACGGGGAGCTGACACAGTCTGGTGCTAATGACAGGTCATATCTCTCCTCGGCAGATAGAGTTAGAAGGAAAGATGGTTTAAATCCACAGATAACTGCCATCCTGTTAATCCTTCAGAAAGGGGGTGGGAAAAGGGAGAGAGAAGAGTGGGGGGGTGGGGGCGGGAAGAAAGGAAACATGTTCAGTTTATCATCAGCCACTAATGGGGAATAAAATATGTTATCACAACCTCTTATCGATATACTGCAATAATAAATAATAATAATTAATCCTTGCATTTGATATAGCTCTCTAGGCGTCTCAAAGCGCTTCAGAGAATATGCTGTAAAGTGGTTTGACTGTATATATGTGGGCGAAACTTGGCAGTCAATTATTTGCAAATAGCAGTATCCCACAAACAGTCTTGGATTGAAATGATCAAGTTATTATTGCTTTTTTTTTGAAGGATTATTATTAGGCTTGTGGCGTAAGGAAACTTTCCCAAGGTTTTAACTGTGCAGCACCCATGCTATTTGTTGTTGATTTTCAAAACCTCTATTATAAATTATATGAAGGAAGCAATAAAGATCTCTGACAACACTATGTTTTATGGGACAGGAATTTGACAAAGTGAAAAAGATAACCCTGTTCATGTTTAATGCAACATGAATAGCCACTCAGTAGATTAACAAATCATTTTTTACAGGGCAATACGGATAAATATAACTATTATTCCGACGTTTTTACTGTGAAATATTGCCCATTCAGAACAAAACATTTTTGCCTTGAATATTGGACATTCACAAAGGCAGTAAAAATTCCCAGTGCTGTTCCCCCCATCACAAATGAAAGAGCAGCTGCTGAATAGTTTAAACCTCTCCAAGGAAACATTGGGACCCCAGTTTCCGTGTTTCATTTTTGATCTTCCATCTCTATGGTAACATACTGCTGGATGTTTCTGTGAAAGCTAGTTCTATGAGACCGCTGAGGTCCCTGGCAAGGTGGTAAGACCCAGCCTCAGACCAAACACCAGAGCATCTCACCTCTCACATAATTCAAGTAGACGATCCTCCCCTCCCCTCAAACAAAAAGGATAGAGAAAAAAAAGCCAGAGAGTTACATAGTTATAATTATCTGCTCCCATTCTCTGGAACTCCATCCCGCAATGTCTCCAACTCGTGTTCTCATTTACATCTTTAAAATTCCATCTTAGGACCTTCCTCTTTGACTGTACTTCCGGTCAACTTTCCCCCACCCATGGTTCCCATCCACAGCTCAGGTGCCAAGCCAGGGATGTAAGCCGTCTAGGTAGTCCTTTCAATGTGAAATGCGCTATGTTAATGTAAATTTGTATTCATTACATCGTCTTCTGCATAGGCAACACCAATAAGATTACATTTATATAGCACCTTTTGGGTCTGGAGTACATGCCAAAATGCTTCACAAAGTTGACTAGCTGCTCAAGCTTTGGGTGGATGGAGATGAGGAATTGGAGGTGGGGGATAAAGCAAGGAATAACTTGCGCAAAACTCATAAGTCATTTATTTTACATTTGTCCTCGAACTTCTGGCTAAGATGTGTTCAAAAGGCACTCTGAGGTCAAGAAGAACTCTTGGACTTTCTGTCCATGTAGAAAACACCTCTCCAGAGAATACAGTTTAAAAAAAACCTATCTGATAATATGGTAGACAGACGGCTGAGTTTAATTCTCTGTTAGGCTAAAGGCTAAGGATGAAGTACCGTAATGGAAGGATTTTTCACCGCTTCATTCGAGCAGAAGCAATGAAATATCTAATCATATTGTCTTAAGAGCCCAACATTAGTGATTATGTGTCATTGGGCTGAGAGGAAACAAGCTTGGAACCTGTATGAGGTAGGTTTATGGGAACATCTTGTCTTAATATGAACATATTAAGACTACACTAATGCTCATCAAAAAAGAGGCAGACTAAAGTGTGACGTTGGCCAACTTTACATTTCTTTTCAATATGATTCGGTCAATACTACTGCAGCCCAGCAGTCAGAGCCTGAGTGCAGGTATCAGTCAAACTTGGGGGATTGAACTTGTGTCTGTTAAACCAGAATTCTAGCTTTAGTGTTGTAGCTAACAAGTGGATTACCCAGGAAGGAGGTTCATGTAGATTATGTCAGCAAATTCAAGAGGAAGCTAGATTGATATTTGGCCAGGAAATCGATTAAGTGGCATGAGAGATAGAGCAATGTAGAATTATTTTTTATTTCATACTGGCCAGATGGAACAGTTTTCTTTTCTGACCCTGAACATTCCTAGGTAATGATTTTCATTCCCTCTTCCCCAAACAACTTGGTTATCATGAAAATTGCTTACAAGAAGCTGACTGTGTAACAGGATAACAGTGGCCTCTCAATGGCAGTAAAGTGACTCTTTTTGGGGGTTCAGCAGTGTGTCTGACACATGTGAACACCCATCATGGTACTGAAGTGTATCCAAACCAACAACATGTGCTACCTACACATGGAAATTCCTGTGTCTGGAACAAAAATGTGTAAAATAAAAGTTAAGTTAAAAAATGAAAGTGGCTGATAGGTTTGGTGGTATCATAAACAACAACAAAATTAAATTTTTAGAGCGCCTTTCATGTCGGGAGGACGTCCCAAGGCGCTGAAACCATGAGGGTGAAACTTTCTCTGAGATTAGATTACACTATTACATCCTACACTATTACAAGAGGTATTCATCACTGTGAGTCTTGGAATCTTTGTTCTTCTTTTCCTTAAAGCTGAAATTATATTTCATCACTTGAAGTGCTCTCCTGCCCCCCCTTCCCCAACACTTGTGAGTTAACTCTGCAGGAACATTGAAGCCATCATTGAACGCATTTTAAAAAAATACACTAAAACCTTTGTTATCTGGCACCCTTGGGACCTGACTGGTGCCGGTTAATTAAATATGCCGGATATTCGAGCGGCAAGTTGCCGAAAATCCTACACAAAAAATTTACTTATTTTGAAACATACCATATTAATAATAGACTAAATAATAACAGAATATTGAATGGATACTTATCAATAAAGCATTCCAGCACACTCGGTAAAATGATCGGTAAAAAAGGATTCCAGTGTTCGGTAAGTTTAATAAGTGCACATGCGCAAAGTGAGCATACCACGAGTGTCCCGGATCTCCCAATACAATTGGGAGGTACCGGTTGGTTGAGTATGCCGGTTGGTTGGGTATCGGATAAACAAGGTTTTACTGTACAATGAATTGCAACAAATATCACTGCTGTCAATTAAAAGGTATTATGAACTGCTAAATATCAAAAGCCCTCTGACCACAACAAGTTCTACTTTTGCAGAACAAACCAATGTTCTGCAAAAGCCAACAGAACAAACCAATTAAAATAGGATGGACAGAGGGATATTAGTTGTAAACTGCCAGTAACTGAAGCCTATAATTTCAGTCTATAATGTAGTGTTTCTAACGCAGTTCCTCAATAACACTTCACAAATGAGAATTCCTTCCAGCAACTGAACATACTTCACAACGAACAACAGACACTTGTTCTGATATGGTGGGGGTGTGTGGGTATGGGTGTGTTTTGTGAGTGCAGTGAAGTTCCCACAGTTTATTGATGTAGAATACTTCTGATTATTTCTGACTAACCCCCTACTTGTGATGCATTGTCTCTATTAAGGAATTTTTATGTTTTAGATGCAATTCTTTAAAAACAATGATTAGTGCATAGAATAACGCACCAAAACACTACTTGTTTTGCACTATAAATGCAAGTTGTTGAAATTTACAAAGTATTGGGATGAGGTATATTGACCTATTATCAATTCTAAGTGCTTGGGTCTGACATATAGCAACGGCAGAGTGTTAATAATAATAAAAAAACAATCCTTGCGTTTGATATAGCACTTTCCACCTCTTTTAGACGCCTCAAAGTGCTTCACAGAATATGACTGTATATTTTGTGGGTGAAAATACAGTTCATTAATGACATTATGCTGCCTAAGTAGAGTTCTTAGATGCGTTTGTCTTAACCTGTATCTACCATATATAAGAACATTCTTGCATTCCACACATCATCTTATCACAACAATATAGCTCAATAAACTTCAGAGGTTACTGTATCTTTTAAGTGAATGCAGCACCCAATTTACACACAGCAATATCCAACAAATAGCCACAATGTGAATCACCAATGTATTGAATGAATGTCTCTGAGGAATTAACCTGGCACTTGAGCTGACGCTACACTTAACAAAGCACTAACTTATAATTGAGTGGCACAGTGGCTTATGACACTCATCTTTCAGCTCTGGGATCTTGGATCAACTCCCAACCCAGATTGATGAGATGAAGGTCCTATCAAATCCAATCCTATGAAGATCCAATCTGCTTGTTCAGATCGTTAAAGAACCTGTAGCACTATTGGAAAATAGAAGTGAATCACTCCCAATATCTTGGCCAACAAACCCCCAGATAAAACTGGTCATTCACTTCATGGCTGTTTGTGGAACAGCTGTGTGCAAATTAGCTGCTCTGTTCACCTCTAAATGACCTACAGTCACTACCCTTCACAGAACAAACAACTGTGGCGCTCTTTTGAGACGTTTCAACAAAGAAATAAGGTGTTATAACAAATGCAAGGATTATATTATTATCAGTCTGTTAGTTGAAAGGGTTCTTTGTAAAAATTAATTGGGATTGTCTCATAAATTGATACATTCGAAACAAGTACATTTTGGCCAATGAAATCTGTGCTAAATTAGTCTCAACCCGACTACCAGTGCGCACAAAAGTGCTCTCTTAAGTTACGACGGTCAGAGAATGGCTGACATGGAGAAATTGCCATTGAACCTGTAACCAGAAGTAAGCACATCACATTGATCAGCGCACAAGAACTTGTCAGAGAAATATATATTGTGCCAGAGATGGTGGATTGTTCCTGCGGGTCAAAGTGATGTAAGTGGCATTACCATCAAGGGTGTTGTGACTGCTGTGAATATCGCACTTTGCACCTCGATAATGTTTAGTATTGCTTATCAAGGCTGTAGGCTCTCGCTGGCAGACAGAGGGAATGCTGTCTTCATACTCTAGGGTTCCGGTCAAGCCCTTTTTAAATGCAGTAAGAAAATATTGATGGAAGTAATTATTCACATTTAAAAACGTAATTAACTATATGAAACAAATTAATTACCAGCCAGTTCACTGGTAGCTCTGGGAATGAGTGAGCAGCAGCTGTTTGGCAAAGCACATTAGGATTAAAGTTCACTAAAACTATTAAAAGATAACAGGAGGGAAGGAGGGGGGGGAGGGGGGAAGAAATCACTGGCTGATTTTTCCAGCTAGGCATGTGCTAGTTCCCTCTGTTAGTACTGAATGGATGAAAATGTCTACTTGGAACCCTCATTACATTATATTTTATGGAAGCCGTCTCCAAATACTTTCCACAGCCGGCTGGGCATTTGAGCTGGGTGGAAGTCCAAGTGGGATTGGGGGGAGCTGACTGAAAGAGCATTGGTTGAAAGAGATAAAGCTTGAGATGGACTTTGAAAGTGGGAGGGAGGGGGTGAATCCTGAAGGAGACTGACTATGGAGAATGGTTTTCCTGATAATGCTAATAATGGGTATTGACAAGACGATGATATGGGGGAGGGGGTGTTCTCCAAAGCTTCTTAATATATTTTAACTATTGGAGCCTGGAGTAACTGGGGCCTTTTGTGTTGGATTAAGAAACGTTGAAGGGTGACCTGATAACAGGCCTACTAAAATTATGAAATGGTTGACAAGAGTCAATAGGGAGAAAATATATCCACTGGTTGGTGAGTCAGTTGTGAACAGAAGACATCAATGTAAGATAGTTAGAAAGTGGGGAAAATGGGGAGTTTAGGAGAATTGTTTTCACACACAGAATAGTTAGGATGCGGAATGGCCTGCTGAGAGCAGTGGCTAAGGCAGAATCTGCATTAGCTTCCAAAAGGGAATTTGATAAGCACCTAATAATAATATACAGTCAATTCACTTTGCAGTATATTCTGTGAAGCACTTTGAGACGTCCAGAAGAATTCAAGTCTTATTATTATTAATAATAATAACAGGCAAGCATTGCTGCCCTATGTGAGGGACACTATATGGATGCAAGTTGGTGTTGTAAATTTCTACGGTTCAATTTGTGAAACACGATAAAGATATATCAGAAGCAAAACCATACTTCATAAAAGTGGCGCTTTAAACAAGTTTATAAATAGTTTCTGGGATCTAATCTGTGATATTCAATAACTGGATTAGTTTTGTTAACTGAAGCGTCTGCTTAAGAGAATAATTAGAAGCCACTTGCATGTTGAGACTGCCAGATATTTTGTGGAGTTTGACAGGTTCCTGGATTTCGAGTTAACCAGTTTGTAAATCTGACTTCTGATATTCTGGCGGTTATAATTTAACGTGCTAAACCGGTTTGCAAACATCTCCAACTCTTAACTTAATCTTTTCAGCACTTCGAAACTGTGGATTTCAGTCTTCCTTACCTCCTGCAACTCACAGGCTTTTTAAAAAACAAACTCGTGCCAGCTAACCAATTCTTCTTAACTTATCTGAACTTATCTGGTGGTTTCACTATTCTATTCAATCTTGGCGATACAATATGACTTCAATGAAGTTTCTCAAAAGGAAAATTGTTCGTATTAGTCAGTTAATCATGCAGTAATGTAATGCAGGATCATCAGCGGGTGATCTAACACAATCTGATGAAGTAGGTGTTTGGTTCTCCATTAATGAGACATGGAATGCATGTCGTGCCAGTGTGTGGTTTATCAGAGCATCTTTCAAAGTGCATGTTTACATAAGTTCTGCATTTAGCAAAGGAGTCATAAAGTGCAGTTATCTCACTGCTATAGCAAAAGGAGGAATTATATGTTCTCTCAATGAGCATGCAGCGATAGACAATGTAGCTATCACCGACATATGTTGGACAAAGTAGGCATTTTAATAATAATAATCCTTACATTTGATATAGCGCTTTTCACATCTTGTAGACATCTCAAAGTGCTTCACAGTATATACTGTAAAGTGAATGAACTATCCAGCACCTTGGGATGTCCTCCGAATGTGAAAGTGCTCTATAAATGTAATTTTGTTGTTGTATATATGTGGGCAAAACTCGACAGCCAATTGAATGCAGAAGTGTCCCACAAACAGTCGTGGATTGAATTGACCAATTTATTATTGTTACTTTTTGAGACATTATTATTAGGTGTGTGGAATAGGAAACTTACCCACAGTTTTGCTGTGAATTGAACCCAATTCTCCCACTTGAAAGTCGAATGCTCAAACCACTAAGTTGCAACTCTCCACTTTTAGATAGGGGAAGTCATAAACAACTGGGTAGCATATCAGAGTCAGAGTTTGTTTGGGGTTTTCGATTGGTAAGGTCACCTCCCGCCTGGATTACTCAAAAAGCACTCCTCGCCCATCTCCCCAGTTCCACTATTCCAAAACTCCAGCTCATTCAGAACTCTGCAGACCTACCCAGACCAAATGATGTACCCTCATCTCACCAGTTCTGCCCAGGTTTCTCTGGCTCCCTATCACCAAACAGATCGACTTCAAGATCCTCACATTCGTGTTCAAATCCCTTCACTCCCTGGCACCTCCCTACCTTTCCAACCTCCTCACTTCCCAATCCATCATCCTCGCCTATGTTTGACTGGTACTGGCCTCCTACTCATCCCTCACACCCCCACCGCACAATCGGAAGTCGCGCTCCCAGCCACTATACTCCAAAATTATGTAACATTCCCTCAATCCCTCCACCTTGCCCCCTCTCTCTCTCCCGCTTTTCAAGTCACGCCTGAAAACCTTCGTTTTTGACCATGCTTACATTCACTTGCCCCACTCACCCGGCTTGGAGTCATTGTTAAGCACTCCGAGATGCTACCGTGCATGGAGAGCACTACATAAGTGCAAGTTGTTGTTGTACATACAATGTAAGTTTCTCAGACGTCATGGTACTTGAGCCCTCCAAAGAGTTTTCGTGGGAATAGTGTGGTGTACAGACCAGTTTTGCCAGGATAGCTCTATCGTGAGTTCTTAACTCACACCTTGAGAACAGACTACCGGCAGAAGTTTATTTTCAATGGTTTCACATCCGATTTCCTCAAGTTTCAATACCAGCCTCACTGTTTTCCATGTGCAACGAAACAGGATAGCAGCAAAGGAAAAAACAAGCCAATTGCAATGAAGTGCTGCCAGCTCTGAGCATTGTGCTAAGACCAGTGACACAGCCAGCAGCAATAAAGAGGTCAAACGAAGGTCCCAGGGGAGGTGGGGAGTTACAGAACAAATCTCCTTACTGAGTTCACTTAGAAATGATGGTGGGTCAGTGTAATAAGTCAAAACAAACAAGAAAGGCAAACAATGGGACCAAGCACAGTGCTGTATCAGGCACAGATTAGCCCAGGCAGGACAGACACATGGGGATGGGGTCAAGGTTGCAGTTCACAACATTACTTAAGAGTACTTTGAATGAAGGAGGCTAAAGAAAAATAGCTAGCATTTAATATAGTGCTTTCACGTAAATGAAAGCCTCAAACCACTTGACAAATATATAGTGGTGGACACTGAGTACAGAAATAAAGAGATTTAAAGACATTGACTAAAGTAAGGTTGTAGAGTTACGGTTTTAGGAGATTCTATAGGTAGAGAGAGGAAGCAGGGCAGAGTGGTTTTATGAGAGGGTGACCGAGGACAAGCGCCTGAAAGCAGGGAGACAAGAAGGAGGAAGAATGGAGGTAATAGCATATCTGAATAACAAAACAAACATCAAATGTGACTTTGTTTTGTGCCAAACCCCACAGGCTGCATTGTTCTTTTTACACACAACCACCATGTAATATTCAGAAAACGTGGTGCAGAGATGCCCTAGTGACAGAGTTCAAAAGTTTACTAACTTTCAAGCACAGAATATATTTTCTTTTACTGAGTACCTGTGACCACACACTCTACTTTGTGAAACCACATTGCACAATTCACCTTTCAACATCCTTCAGGTGAGATGTTAAACCAAGGTCCCGGATGCCTGACCTGGTGTCCTGGCCAACAATTCCCCAGATTAAAATTGCTCATTCACTTTGCG
The DNA here is from genome assembly GCA_035084275.1 of Hydrolagus colliei. Lineage (NCBI taxonomy): Eukaryota > Metazoa > Chordata > Chondrichthyes > Chimaeriformes > Chimaeridae > Hydrolagus > Hydrolagus colliei. The sequence goes on along the minus strand of CM068744.1, from coordinate 73,323,939 downwards.
GGTGTTGTGGGACATTGCAGCGTACCAACTGCCATGCCTGCCATGTTCACCTACAGTCACAAATACACAGTCAGTACAAATTTCAGTAAAAACTGAATTTCTTGGTACGCCCACTCGATATGAAAGGTACTATATAATATATATACTATAATATATATATATATACATATATACATACTATAATCCTTGCATTTGATGTAGCACCATATCACGTTGTTGATATGGTGCCTGAATGTACTTCACCGAAAGTATTGTAACGTGAATTGATTGTGTATTCAAATACAATATTTATTATTATTAAACACTGTTGCTTAGCTGGGTATAACAAGTTTCTTAATGCCAGAAATTAACACTTAATATTCTATGAACATTAGATCACCTTTCTCATTCTATTGCTGATGTAAACGTGAAATCAAATCATTTTTGCTACTCGCTGTGAACTCAGCACTGAGAAACTGAACGAACTAGAAAAATAATGTAAATTTATTTGCAGGTGAACTCTTTTGTTCCTTTAAAGAAGGTTACGGTAGCCCCTGATGTTATAGTGGGTAAAGGCTGAGGATGAGTAGACTCAGCTGTATTGCCCCTCCTTGTCCATCAGCTTGCGAGAGACATTGTTAAGGCTCACATATGAATAATGGACACCCGAGCCGTGCATTGTAGCGTGCTGATGGAATAGGAGAAAAGGAGGCCTATTGAGAGGAGAAAATTAAGAGCAGAAAAATTGTTGGAAGAGGGAGAACAAATCATAAACCTTTCTAATAGATTAACACGACAACTTTGATTTATATAGCGCCCTCCACGCCGGACGGCGTTTCAGAGCGCTTGAGGGTAACAGGTAAAACAAGCCCAGCATTTAAAAAAAAAAAAAAATAGCAGGTTCATAGGATTCCAAGCTCTGGTGAGATTAGCAAAGGTAAAACAAGGCAAAAGACAGTTGTGCTGACCACCAGCTGATGGCTGGCAACAGCTGAGACTGTGGTAAAATTAGGAAGCTGGTATTGCTTGTGGGCAGCATACCATGAGCATGCTGTGTAAACAACAACATCGGAACAGTCGCTAGGAATACTACGATTACCTCCTCATCCTCCCTACATTTATATCAATTAACATGACTACTTCAAGGTCCTTGCCGCTATTATTAATTTATTACAGCCACGCACACCTCTCTGCCATGCAATCTGAGCCCTTGAAAAGAACTTGGTGAGACATCCTGTTGCTTGGTACCGCAAAGGATTTGATTATACGTTGATCGCTAAATATAGGGATCGTTTCGTTATGGCTTTATAATGGGAAGTAAGGACATAACGGAAAGAGGGCTATTTTCAGCGGTCAGCATAAGATAGACTCTATTCTCTTTTGAGCTGTGCTTGTGCTCTCATAATCCTCGATGGCTATCTGTGTGACACTATGCCCCTTGGGCAGTCATCAACTTCACAAGAGTTGTGTCTGTGGGTATGATGAGTAGGGTTTCTCATTAAAAAAAAACCTTGGCACCTACATATTTGCCTTCTCTTTTTAGTGGCAGTATGGTATACCAGTCTGAAGCACCAGACCCTCTTAAGTGAGTTGACGGGTGATTTGACTGTTTCCTCTCCCTTTGTCGCTTGCTAGGTGTCTTGTTCGACCCTCAACTGTTTTTCCTTTCTCACATCAAAGCAATGACTCACTCTGCCTTTCCCCACCTCCACAACGTTTCCCGACTCCGTCATTACCTCACCCCTAAAGCCGCTGAAACCCTCATCCACGTCTTCATTACATCCCGGCTCGATTATGCAAATGCATTGCTGGTCGTCCTCCCGAATTCCTCTCCACCGGCTGCAGTTAATCCAAAACTCTGCAACCTGTGTCCTCCACCGTTCCAAATTCCATGACCCCATCTCCCCCATCGTAGCCCATCTCCACTGGCTCCCCATCACCCAGAGGATCCAATTCAAGATCCTGGTCCTCACATTTAAAGCGCTCCACAACCTCGCCCCACCCTACATCTGTGACCTCCTATCCCCATACTAACCTGCCTGCCCACTCTGCTCAGCAGACTCAAGCCTGCTCCATTTCCCCCAACCCACCCGCCCAACCATTGGCGGGCGAGCCTTTAGTCACGCTGCCCCCAACCTCTGGAACTCCATCCTGAAGTCCCTCCGCCTCGCACCCTCCCTGGCCTTCTTCAAGTCTCATCTCAAGGCTCTCCTCTTCAATGGTCCCATCAACGACTCCTTCCCCCTTCCCACCCCCCTCCCCATCCTTAGCTTGGATCTGAAGCAGTAACCTGTCCAGCACCTTTGGACGTCTTCCTGACGTGAAAGGTGCTATACAAATGTAATTTTGTTGTTGTTGATGTTGCTTGACGTCTGACCAGGACCGCCTTCTTCCACATTTGCCACAATGTTTGCCTTCGATCATACCTTACTCCAAGTGCAGCCAAAACCCACATTTGTCAGCTCCCACCTGGATTACACAAATTCACTCCTTGCCAGTTTCAGCAGCTCCACTATTCCAAACGATCCAGCTTATTCAGAACTCTGCCACCCACACACTCATTTGACCAAATTCCGTACTCACATCTTACCAGTTCTGGCCAGGCTACACTGGCTCCCCATTACTGAATGGATCAACTTCCAAGATCCTCACACTTGTGTTCAAATCACTTTACTCCCCAATCCACCAACTCATACCCTCCACTCGAGGTTGCGCTTTCAACCCTCCACCCCAAAACTCTGGAACACTTGCTCAATCCCCCCCACCTGGTCCCCTCTCTCCTCTTTTTCAAATCAAGCCTGAAAACCTTCCTCTTCAACTGTGCTTACAACTCTCGCCACCCCACCCCCTCACCCGTACTGAGAGTAAGGCTCTGCACACTGTTAAATACTCTGAGACACCATCCTGCGTAGAGGGCACTATATAAGTGTAAGTTGTTGTTCTTATTCTTGACATTGCCACTGTGGAACGCTCTGAGCTGATATCCTACATGAAGGATGCGTTATAAATGCAAGTTGCTGTTGTTACCTGTAAGATTCAATGCACTGCATTGGATTTCCAATGGAGATGGCCAGGGTTCCTGCACCTTGTGGGAAATAAAATTCCACCATGACCAAATTATGAAATTCCATAAATTTTTTGAATGGACACTTCAGTAGTTTTGTGAATTGTATCTAGATAGATGTTGAAATTTATGTAAGAAATAAAAGTAGGATGAAGTTGATCAGTGATATCTGCATATACATTTTGAGTTTGACAACTCAGTCACACAGCTGAGTAGATACGATCATACTCTTAGCTCGACACATGTGACTAGATCTACTTTAAACTTTGGACGATCGCCCTAGCCTACACAACAGGCTAGCACTGGCCTAACAATTACTCCACAGAGCCCGACACGTAGCCCAGACGATGCGCGCCGGGGCTGGCTTCGTGGAGTTAGCGCTGGCCACAGATAGTGACAGACCGGCTATATCAAAGTCACAAACAAACGAAACCATGGCATCTACATCTCAATCATTCAGTCACATCACATTACGTAGTAAATGAAATAAGCTTACTTACCTGGTTGAAATGCTACCAGGATCAACTTGAGCTTGGCTATAGAATCCGTTTATGAAAAGCCTGTATTCATCGTTCGACTTCATACATAGCTCTGCTAGTGCATGTTATCTGTACGCACGTACGTCGTGTGCTAGTTAACTTACAACAAAACTTGGAAATAAAACTCACACACAGCCTCGAACATGATGTATGCAAATTATATATTTAAATTGACTAATTTTCCATTATAACTGCACAATTTATTCTGTATAATAATGATGATAGGTGGAAATAATTTGTTTGGAAACTTTCGACCCTATTTTTAACTGAAAATACGCCCATATTAGTATATTATGGGGACCATTTTCCCAAAAAAACTTATCACCCCACATTTTTTCGAGGGAGATTTCGTTAGCTGCCCCCTCCCCTATTTATACATGTATTTTGATCCCGCGCTGTTAATTCCACGCACGTAGTTCCATCCTCAGTTTATGCCCGTTTTCCCGTTTTACCCTAGCACCTCGATCATCCGCTCACTTGCTCGACATGAAACTCACCTCGGCCTTTATACCTTCCCGGCAAGGCCTCGGCTCCGCCCCTCAATCGCCCGCTTACTCGCTTGACATGAAACAGTGTGTGAAGGTGCAAATTTTTGCAGTATGTCAGTGCAGTGGCAAGTTTGCTGCTCTGCACCATGTGTTACGTGTGTGAGTGTGTGTCTCAAGTGGAAAAAGACTTCAGGCCACCGAACTAAAAAGGCCAGGTAAACCGCACGTGTACGTTAGGTTTTAATACATTGCGCATAACATACCTTGCATATACAAAATTATTGATCAAGCACTTATTGTTTTCTCTGTAGCCGCTTGTAATTCTTCCTTTTCTAGTGCATTATTTATGTTCAGAAATCAGTTTCTCGTGTTAGCTAACATTCATATAATTTTATTTTTGCACGACTTTTCCATGACTTTTGGCATTTTTGAGATTTTCCATGACTTTTCCAGGCCTGGAAATTGATTTCCAAAATTCCATGACTTTTCCAGGTTTTCCATGACCGCGTGAACCCTGGAGATGGCGCATGTCTCCGTGACTCCTATTTCCACACATCAACTTCCCTACTTGCGGGTGGTCACCAAGCCCGGGCACAAATAGAGAGAGTTTGATCTGATCAGAAGGCGAGTCACCCCGGGTCTCTTGGCGCGCCTGTTAGCGGCTGACTGAACGGTAATATTAGCAGAGGTAATGGGCTTGTCCTCTTAGCAACAGAGAGAATTACAAACGAAAATGAAAGGGATGGATACTACGTATAACTGACAGCAAAGCAATAAGTTTCTATTTACCAGAAATGATGGAAGGGTTATGCCCAACATGCTGACCTATTTTGACTCCTTCAGTCACCACTATCAGTCTGTTCATCGCACAGTGTACCAGTATTGAGATGCCTGAGAAATACAGGGCACATTTTTGCAGTGGAACTACAATTGGATTTTCGAGCTGAGATTGTTTGGATTCCCTTTTAAGTTGCTTGTTAGCTACTTGCTCTCTGCTGTCGCCTTGATCAAAATTGATCAAATAGCTCTCATCTATTTCTCCACTGATTTCACATTCTCTTTTATTCTATAATATACAGGCATTATTTTAAATGAAGTTGAATATGATTCACTCGATTTCTTTAGCTGAGGGACAGTACAAGATATCCAATAAAATTCAAGTTGAAGAGTACAGGTATCCCTCCCCAACTGCGGGGGATATGTTCCTGAAAATCTCCGCAGTTGGTAAAACCACGGTTGGAAAATACAGGGCATTATAGGAAACATGGGGATAGGGCGAGTACGTTTGCTTTGTCGCGGTTGGAAAATGCAGGGCCCTATGCAAGATGGGGATAGAGGAAGTACGTTTGGGCGCATTGGCTGCCAGGATCTGCAGCAATCCGCGAAGCTGTCTGACTGACTGACTGGCCGATGTACACACAGACAGAGAGAGAGTGAGAGAAATCAATGGAGAAGGTGGTGTGGTGGGTGACACAGAGGTGAGAGAAATCAACAGAGAAGATGATATGCTGGGTTACATGGGGGGGGGGGGGGGGGGGCATGCAGAAGGTGGTGTGGTGGTTGATACGGTGGGGGGGATGTGGAGAAGGTGGTGTGGTGGGTGTCACAAAGGGGGGTGGATGCGGAGAAGCGACAATAAATTCATGTTATTTACCTTAATCCTAAGAGAGAAGCCACATCTAGCTGGTTGATTGCGACATCGCAACAGGATCCTAGCGTCAGACGCTAGCACGAAGTGACATTGTGGCTGGTTGATGCAACTGGGTCCTAGCGCCAAACGCTAGTGTTAATGTTAAAACCCGTGGATAAGCAAGGGTTAATCAATAACCTTTGCCGTGGTTAGCAAGGCTTGTCGCAGCAAGCCAACCGTGGATAAGTGAAATTAGCAGTAGAACAAAATGTGGTTGGGGCGGGGTACCTGTACATACAAACATGAATCGTGTGGGTTTATACTTTATTATCCTTGGCTGCTACAAGTTACTGCCTCAGATGGGGTTTTCATCTTGGCAGGGGGGTGCTTAGTTTGACAATTCAGCATCATATGGTTTTGTATGCTGTGTGGCCTCCACTGGTATTCAGTGGTGGAAATGTTGGGTTGGGACCTTTGCAAACAAGTTCTATTCTCTGTATAGTCATAAGTGTTGGTGAGGCTTCCTTGTAAACCTTTTGTGGTTTGGCGTTGAGATCGAAAGGCATGACCTCGCCAACAATGGCAAATCCAAGGCAGTGATACCTCATGTCACATATTAACCCATGTGAACTCTGGGACTTTCACGTCAGCACCTGGAAATGGCACTAGGTTTAAGTCATCCCCAATGCTAATGAACAAGGAGGCTCAATGGTGACCAGCTTCTCCTATTAAGTAATACGACTGTCCATCGAAGGAATATGAGACTATGTCTGAAGGTGTGTAAGAATATGAATTCTGGGATGTGTGTGAGAGGCAGGCAGCATCTCAAGCTTGCCCATCGGCACACACAATGTTAAATACTGTCCTTGTGACACTTGCACTTTGCCCTATTGTGGTGCACAGCAAGCAGCTTCGCAGCGCTGCTGGGGGTAATGCAAATCTATCAGATGCAACCAAGTTGTTGAGATTTTAGATTTTCTGGGCCAGAAATGTCTCAGTTTAACGACTTGTGATGTGCGCTAACAGCAGGTATTTCCCACATTACTTAATCAAGGTCGCTAGACTGCCCTTCATTCGGTTCTTGGCTTGTTTTCACAAACTTTATACCTTCTCCTTCTAGTTTCAGCTTGGCTTGTTTGACAGCACTCTCTCCTCTGGGACATAAAGAATATAATAATAATAATAATCCTTGCATTTCATACAGCGCTTTCACATCTTCTAAAAGCCTCAACGTGCTTATGGGTTACGGGTTTAAACCCCAAGTTCAGGACTTAATGCTCCAATGCAGCAGTCTGAAAAGAGGGAATGCATTGCTGGAGATGCTGCCCAGAGCCTTGGGGCATCCTCCCGAAGTGAAAGGTGCTCTACAAATGTAATTTTGTTCTTGTTAACTAAACTGCTGTAGGTCAAACATGTTGCACTGTTGATGAAAATCTACATAAAGTATAAAACATGAATGGGGATGCATGTTCCACACTATAACCATAGGAAAAGTCATCTTGAGTTCCTGTTCTTGAATGCTATCCAGGGACACCTCCCTCTTGCTGGAAAGATTGGCTTTGATTCTCTCCCTCCTCCTCCAATCCCCCTTCCCCCTTGTCCCGTAAGCTGTGGTATCAGAGGGCAGCCAATACTTGTGGAGCAGCATTCAAACATGGACCAGTGCCTACTGGAGTTTGCTACAATATAACCCAGTAACTCTTTAAAAATAAATTGGTTTCTAAATTAAGGCTGAAATTAAGAAATGTCCAAAATTCTGCACAATTATTTCATATTAATAGAGTGATTTTAAGACAAAGATAATGAGCAATTTGGAGCCTCTGTGCGAAATAGAAGAAAAGGATCCTCATCTGAGAGAATAATAATCCTTGCATTTTATATAGTGCTTTTCACATCTTATCGATGTCTCAAAGCGCTTCACAGAATGTACTGTAAAGTGAATTGACTGATCGCGGCAGCCAATTGCACACAAAGGTGTCCCACAAACAGTCGTGGATTGAAATTATCAATTTTATTATTGTAGGGTTTTTTGGATGGATTATTATTAGGCATGTGGAGTAAGGAAACTTGCCCAAGGTTTCGCCCTGACCTGCCTGGATTGGAACACAGGTCTCAAACTTGTAAGGCGAGTGTTCTAACCACTGAGCTACAGGAGCTCCACATATACCGTATATCTCCGCGTATAAGGCGCACCCGCGTATAAGGCGCACCCGCGTATAAGGCGCACCCCCCACTTTTGACCTTTTCTTGGTGAAAAAAAACTGAAGCATTTTCAATGATATTGCCGACAGAAGGGAGGAGAGACAGGAGAGACAGGTAGGTAGGGAGAGAGAGAGGCAGGCAGCCAGGGAGGGAGAGAGGGAGGCAGGGAGAGAGGGAGGCAGGGAGAGAGAGAGGGAGAGAGGCATGCCGGCAGCCAGGGAGAGAGAAAGGGAGAGAGGCAGCCCGGCAGCCAGGGAGGGAGGGAGGGAGAGAGGCAGGCCGGCAGCCAGGGAGAGAGAGAGGGAGAGAGGCAGGCCGGCAGCCTGGGAGAGAGAGAGAGAGAGAGAGAGAGAGAGAGAGAGAGGCATGCCGGCAGCCTGGAAGAGAGAGAGGGAGAGAAGGAGAGAGGCAGGCCGGCATGCAGGCAGGGAGGGAGGGAGGGAGAGGCAGGCAGGCAGGGAGAGAGAGCCGCAGGTAGTGAGGCAGGCAGACTGGGTTCGGCAGAAGGTAAGCACAGCACTGAAGTTCGCTGCTGTTGCCGCTGCCCGGGCGGCCGAGGCCGAAGCCCTATCACCCGCTCCCCCCAACCCCGCCGGACACTGACCAAACCCCGGCTGACAGCGCCCCGGCCGCCCCTCCTGTTTACTGTATTTCCGAGGCTCAAAATTTCTTGTACCTGCGTATAGGGCGCACCCCCAACTTTCGAGATCTTCCGACCTGAAAAAAAATGCGCCTTATATGCGGAGATATACGGTAATCGTGCACCTACTTCTGAATTCTGTCCTTTCGATGTTGTAACTTTTCCAGGCTTTCTTTAATTTATCAATAGTGCTGTGCTTACTGCTGTTTCAAATATTTCTCTGTTGCTCCTCCCAAGCTCTGAATCATTACACTTTACAATATTACTAGTGAAGGGCTTTGGGACGTCCTCCAGATATGACTAGCACAATACCAAATATACAGATGATTATTATTATGTCATCCCTTCTCCTCCCTGTCTTCTCACGCCATTTGAAATGAAAGCGTGTACACTGTTCAACAGGATCTTAAAATAAGCAATTCCTTATCTCCTTCACTCTTCCTTTCTGAAACAATCTGCATACAGACTTTATAAAATTAAGCTTGCTGCACAAGCACAAACACAGACCACACACACCACAGTGTGATAGAATGAGACTAGGATGCTATCTAGTGTCCATCAATTGTTGAGTTGTAAACAAAACACAAAATGCTGCAGATGCTGGGAATCCAGTAAACAAAAGTTGCTGGGGAAACTCAGCAGGTCAAGCAGCATCCATGGGGAAAGGAAAAAGAGTCAACGTTTTGGGTCTACAATCCTTCGTCAGAACTTTTTTTTTAAAACCTTTCCCTCCAAACAAGCCCCAGTTCTGATGAAGGGTTGTAGACCCAAAACGTTGACTCTTTTTCCTTTCTCCATGGATGCTGCCTGACCTGCTGAGTTTCCCCAGCAACTATTGTTAATTGTTGAGTTGCTTTACTCTTTGTTGTGAAAAAGGGGAAAGGGGCAATTGGTAGGGAAACAGTGGATAAGTGAAAGGGAGGGAAGAAAGCAAAGAATATACAGATGATTTTTAAGGTGTTAGGCCACTGCAGGCCACAACCTCACTTGCCATTAAGAAGCAATCCTATCATTCCATGCGCTCCTACCAATCAATCAAGCAAAGTAAGCAGCCAAGGTCTTTGGGACAATTCCTCTGTGAGCAAGTACCCTCAGAAATGATTAATGACTGAGCTACTGTCTATCAGCAGCCAAACACCTCCTTCTGGGCTTTGCATGCCTTGGATGGCAATTAGATTTTAAGAACTTGAGAATGCACTTCAATAAATTGCGAGTCAAAAAGGCAAAATTTTTACAAATAGCACTGAAGAAATATGAATTAATCCGTATAATTTTCAGAGAGGGAACCACACGCTGTAAAATTCTTTGAACCCCCCCCCCCTAAATGAACTCTGAAACTAAAAGCCACAAGTGTATCCCAGACTTGTTCAATGGGAAACAACCCAAGTTATGCAGAAAACATCCGTTTAAATGTATTTTCCCTCAAAACATCTGCTTTTGTGAGTATCTCACCAGGATGACAAGTTGAAACAATCACAAATGCTTTACTCACTGGAGCATGAAAGAGAAAGGAATTGTATTTTTTTTTACAGAGAGGGAAATTAACAATTGGAATGGGTTATCAGGAAGGGTGATTTAGCCTAGGGCACTGTTTCTTAAATAGCTGGGAGAAGAATATCGTGCTTTAAATGAAAATTATGCTGAGTTACATGGTTCAGTGATGAATATTCAAACAAGCTGAGATAAGAGATGAAGTCTTCAAGGTTGGAAAATACAATGAGACAATCTCAAATAGTCAAAATAGTCCAGGAAAAAGTTCATTCTGGATTGAGTCTTAACACAGAAACAGAAGGAATAAACTATATACAATATCTATATATATATATATATATATATACACACACACACATATTGAATTAAGAAAATGTCTCAGAGTGCTTAGCCAATGAGACCGCAATAGTGGAACAAATGACCAAAGACCTGTCCGCAGGAACAAACAAAAAACTTAACAAAACTTACATTTATATAGCGCCTTTCACGTCGAGAGGACATCCCAAGGCGCTGTACAGTCAGGTAGGACAAGAGCAGGGTGGGAAGGCTCAGGGCAGGATAAAGAATAGTAGGAAAAGTAACTGTATTAGTGGGCGAAATGAAGCCGTGAGAAAACATGGAAGTTGATCTGATCAGATTAGCTCACACCACAAGATCCATGATGGGGTTGGTGACATAAAGATGCTATAGCTGGAAAAACGCCGAAGGATGCATCGTGCTGTGTGGTTTCATCGCCCCAACCCCCATCTGAATAGGACGACAGATGCGTATGCAGATGTCTTTAGGGAATATCGGGGGATTTCACTAAAAGTGAGAAGTTGTTTTGGTGACTCGGAGCCGAAGACACAGACATAATCCCTGCAAGAAAATCGAGAAAACATCATGGGAAGGCTGACAAAAATCCATCTCTATTTTGGTGGATCCGTGTGGCTCCAGCAGTCTGTGAGGGAATATATGTTTCAGAGTGAATTGGAGCAGGTGCAGGGCAGGGTTGGAGCATTTCCACAGTGTAATCGAGCCCGGCTTGGCTCAAGCTCAGGAGACAGGTGCTCTTCCGAGTCGCCTCATTCCTCGGCATGTTTACCCAGCAACGGTCCACCTCTGCATCCCTCCACACCGGCTTGTCGCATTTCATCAGATGTTTGGGCTGGAGCTTTTGAGTGAAACGAGTGAAGAGAAAAGATTGAGGGCTGATATCTTGCAGTGTGCTGCTGCTCCAGTTTACTCTTAGACATCGGGGCTTCTTGTGATTGTTCGTTTGTCTGTTCCAGTTTGTTTCTTTCCATTTATTGGTGTCATGATTTTCAGAGGTTAAAATATAATTGGAATAACACCCTTCTCGTCGTGTTTCTGGTGGTTGGAAAGGATTAGGCGACATAATTCCCAACCAAAAAATTGCTTCTTTTAAAAATACTTTGAGCTAAATCACTGAGCTAAATTGGGGCTTGAACTAGATATGAGAGTAATATCGACTGAGCCAAACTAATATGTAAAGCTAGGGTAATTATTCGGAAAGCTCAATTTTCCTTTGAAATTGTGGGGGGCAGAGAAGAGAGCAGCAGAGTCCTTTTGTGAATCCATATGATTCACAAGACTATCATGACCTATAGATGTTGAATGAGCAAAAAAATTGGGCTCATCTGTGATGCATCCTATGCTGAATAGTCTATAAAAACTCACATCTAAGTTCACACTTGTAATGGCAAACTAAGCAAAGTATCACAGGCAAATAGCAAAGGGTTAGGAGAAATGGTGACAAAATTGACAACAAAACAAATCGGCACTGTTAGGCTCTATACTCGCTGTCTTGACTGGGTCCTTGACAAAGGAAGATCAAAAAGCAGAAACAAAGCCCCAAACAGTGGTACTTGAGAAAAAGAAGAGACGGCGACTGAATTGCACAAAGACCCTATGAATATGAAATCCACCAACTGTGTCAGACCCTAAGCACTCTGGCAAACAAGGCTTTGACTGTTACCATAGGAATACAAGGAGCTGCTGTGCTCCACTCCTCCACTGAGGTAAACCTATTGGAAGGCACCTGTATCAAATACAACATTGATAGCCAGCCACATTTGTGACTCAGAGGAGAAGGCACAGACATAATCTCTGGGAGTCCTTTAGCTCAGTGGTTAGAACAAGCGAGAGACCTGGGTTCAATTCCAGACTGGGTGAAACCTTGAACAAATTTCCTTACTCCACAAGCCTAACATTAATCCCTCAAAAAAACAATAAATCGGTCAATTTCAATCCATTAGTGTTTGTGGAAATGGCTGTGCGCAAATGGCTGCTGCATTTCACCCACAAATGTACAGTAAATTCACTTTACAGTATATTCTGTGAACCACTTTGAGACGTCTAGAACATGTGAAAAGCGCTATATCAAATGCAAGGATTATTATTATTCCTTCAACTTCTCATCGACCATGACCTTCTGAATTTATTAACATTGAAGGCTGCAAGATTCTTTCTTTCTTATCTTACATTGAGGAATTCCTGCTTTGCTCCATTCCTTTCTCTTCCTCAAGAAGGAAACATAAAAAGTGCATCACGTAAAAAAAGGTTTCCTGGAACATAATAGAGCCTCCCTCCTCTGCTTCCTCTGAATAGTCTTTAGACATTCCTGCATGGCAGCACAAGGTTGCAGAGTTAGATCACAAACCTTTTCATGCATCAATAAAATTAATTAATAAGTGTAAATACAGTACATTCTTTGAAGTATAAGAGGCTTTGTACGAGGCTTATGGATGTGGTGAGAGGTTATGCTGCAGATATTAAGCACTTTCCTAATAAAGGTACCAGTATTGGTTTAAAAACAGTTAAAAGACGTCAGGACCGTATGCTGGGGATAAATGTGAAGTGGGAACAGTACCAATCAGACCAGGAAACAATTCCAAGTTGCACAGGGGAAAGGACAGTGCCAACTTGACCAATAGGCTCAAGCCTAATGCTCTTGTCATGCTAGAAAATAGCCTACATTGAAGAATGCTGATTTTCAGCACATCAACTGTCTGCTTGTTTATGACCGCAGGCAAAAGAGAGGTAGACAGCAATTTCAAGAGAGAGAGATCTGTAAACCTTTAGTAAATTTATATAAATGAGATTGTGAACAAGGACATCTGTAATCACCAACCACTAAAATAGGTTTTAACCAATTTTCACTCATACATACCTGATTTTTCTCCCTCAATTTGACAGAAAAATAGAACCCCGCTTCCGCTCCCCCATCCCCCAAAATACTGGGGTTTTATTTTCTGGGTAAAAAGCTACTTTAATTATGCTTAGAGATTAGGGTGATGGTCGATTCGATGAAGGCTATCTGTCCCATTCATAAATCTCACTACTCATGAAGTGGAGTGTCAGCACACTGGAGACTGAGGCATTAAAATCTGAACATCTGTCCCTCTAATACCATTGCTTCCTCCCTGGAGATCTGCCCTACTAGCTCTGCTCCATTAGATGACCTATTGTGAGCTGAAGAGAATGAAAATTGTCACTCTTATGTGATGAAGAAGGACCTGAAAATGCTACGATCGCCCTCTTGCTCCATTAATTCACTTTGCGGCATAATGTCTGCTTTCACATACAAGGCGTCAGCTCCCACTACTTGGCTAGCAGCCCACAGCTTCTAGTAACTGCATCGAAGGCTAAGTTGTTAGCCATTGGCAAGCTCTGTGAAACTTGTATTGAATTCATAATGAGCATGATGTGACCAAGTGTATGTGTTTACTTAACTCTGGGCTTAAATATTTACCTTTTTTTATTCCAAAAAATTGTTCACAATTATATACCTCCAAATGCCTTTTCGCTACAAAATAAGAATGACTTCTCTTCTGAGTTCAAATGAACGAATGTTTTTGTGACCATTTTATCATCTTTTTCACAAGTCACCTCTTAAAGCAGACCTCTGTTTTGTTTAGAAAAAGAGCTCCTAGTCCAAAATGTTTACAATTACACAGCTATTTGTGCTCTTATCAATGTATTACTTAATTACTGAAATCTTCTGCCATCTTCAGTGGTAAACCAAAACGTTTTTAAAAATTTGTTGAAAAAAGGTGAAGTGACTTGTTAGTCTACACACACAACAATTAGAAGTCCCAGCAACATAAAAGTACAGTACACACCAGGAAGATGAGAGACAAAGCACCTAACACAATCTTAGTATTGTGTTATTCATTTAATTTCCATGAAGAATTTAATTTCAGCAATTGCCTGCAGTCTATAGCACATGTGATTAATTCCTCAACTTGAAAACATGTCATCTCCACTACACAGCACAAACTAAATTGACTTTCATCACATAACTTATGAAATGTACCACTGAGCAAAAGTACATGGTAATTGGCTCCTTTGATTTAACACTGCAGAAGAATGCCAAAAAAAACTCACTTATATTTTACAATTTCAGATTTTTAACCATGATTATTAAACTCAAATTTTAAATCATGCTATTATGATGACTAATGAGCCTTCAGATCTTTCCTTTCATGGCTTTCATTGGAATTATTGCCTATAATAGACAGCTAAAAAACATTCCCTCTGCCCCACCTGCTGAACGACAGAATAGAGAACATAGCAACCAGCACAACTCAAGACAAGTCCTTTGGGCTGGCACGGTGCTCTGGTGAGCTGTGGTGTCGCAACAATAATGGGGATGTGGCAATAAGTCAAGTATGGCTCAGTTGGTAGCACTCTCCCCTGTAAGTCAGAGATTGTAGGTTCAAAACCCTAGCAATGACACTTGAAAGGTTTCCGAAGCACTTGAAGATATTCATCCAAGTTAAAGGTGAGTTAAATACAATGGAGTCGCCTAGGTCACTTGGGGAACATGGTCCATGCGCAGGGGGGAACCTGACTTAGGTTTTGTAGTCCATTTGTTTTCATTTAAAAAAGGGTAAGTTCTCCACACAACTGCTGCCCACCTATGCAGGTTGACAGAACGGCTCCGTCAAGCTCAGACAGTTTCAGTACAAGCATGGTGCAACATTAAATAGTTCTTGTAACTAACTAGACAGCTTTGCATGCACACAATAATTATTTCCAGACACTGTCACAGAAGGTTGGTTTAACCGCATTTACTTGTGTTACATAGTTTGCTTCTTCGGCATCCAACTCTCCCACCTTTCTGCTGACAGCACCAGATGATTTCCTTTTCAGAGAATCTCTGTCAACACCACACATACAAAATAGAAACTTTATCCGTGGATTAAAAAGGTACTTTAATATTTGTTACAGTGTCTGAAACCCTTTCTATAAAGCACTGACAAGCCATGTAAAATAATATCTTTCTGAAGCAAGGAGCTTAACCCCATGTAAAATTATACATGTAAAGATCTCTTTAGATTCTTTTAAAAGCACTACCTCAGTGACATTAGTCCTGACTCAATTTTTTAAAATAATGATTGACTTACAAATATTATTTATTTTAGCCTGTCATTTAAATCAGTGCTTGTGAGTGCTGGAAATTGAATAATGTTCTACTCTCGGGTCCTGACTCCTGACTGTTCAGCGCCTTGGGACATCCTCGCGACACAAAAGGCACTCTACAAATGTAATTTTGTTGTTGTTGTTGTTGCTGCAACATAGTGTCAGCACTGAACAACCTCATGTCATATATAACATGCATTTAGGTGGGGGGAGAATCAGCCAAGGTTCCTGCTTGGAGTTGCTGACTAGAGATTTCTTTGCTCGTTGCCAAACATTCACTGTCAAGTTATATCACACCAGTTTGCTAGAGTGAGGAGCCTGGTGTGCCCGTGTGGAACGAGGATGGAACAAGTAAGGAATTGAAGCCACTTCACTAGAGGAGAGGCCAGAGGAAGAAAAGAACAGCCACTGGGGGGAACTTATCTTTTATCAATGTCCATTTTCAAATGGTGAAATTTTGAGAGAATAAAGCAATGCTCCTAAAATCAGTAGAAAGATGAATGTGCCTGACAGCTCAGTTCTGTCCAGCTGATCATACATCTCCAAATGATTGCTCACCTCTCATGCACTGAATGCTGCTTAGCCATCTCATACTTAGTGGTGCAGTCAGTGACTGGTCTATAGGAACTCTCCTGGGACATTCCTAGTCAGACTTTTGAAGAGATGGAACAATAGTCCACAGTAGTACCCTTGTTAGGAGACACATATTTTCGCGAGAGTAGACCTGTTGGAACTTGTATGTCTATCAGTAAAGGAGAGTGCCATGGATTCGTATAAACACAGACAAAATCCAACTGTTCACATTCACTTGTATTATGGTGAGGTTTTCACCTGAGCCGAATTTCTTTTTTGCCCAAACTGCTACTTATCAGGACATAGTGCACACTCGTAAGTTTTTTTTTCTACAGGGAATCAAACAGTCGTGATATTGTCTGAACAGTCTGAAAATATTTTATTGGCTTGCATTTATAATGCTTTATACTATGGTCAATAATCATTTTGTTGTAATAGCAGTAAGATCATTCAAAACCATACCAATATATCAGCATACAATTGACATAAATGAGTGTTAACTTTCAGTCATCCTCCCATAATAGTATGCAAAATAGGGTACAGTTTAAAGCACATTCGCTTCATCTTAGTGAGACGTTAATACGATCTGCATACTACTGCAATCTTCCATGTTGTCACAGATGTGACAAGCTCATAGCTATATCTTGCCTGTCTAATTTTATTTTTGAGTGCTGTATTTGCAGAGTACTGCAAATATGTACTGTAGATATATATATACTTTCAGTTTCAATATATATATATATAATATATATAGTGTGAAACAAAAGTAATGTTGCTGGGAACACTCAGCAGGTCAGGCAGCATCCATGGAGAAAGGAAAGTATGTCAACATTTCGGGTCCACAATTCTTCATAAGAACGGTTCAAGTCGTGGACCTGAAACATTGACTCACTTTTCCTTTCTCAATAGATGCTGCCTGACCTGCTGAGTGTTCCCAGCCACTTCTTTTCTGTTACAGATTTCCAGTATCTGCAGTATTTTGCATTTTGTGTATATATAGTGTGATGCTTTGTGAGATGGAATTGAAAACTATCTGTGACTGGGCAGGGAGGTAGAACATGTAGTGTGGGTGCTCCACCTTGCTGTTACTTTCACTTCTTTATATAAATTGTGGCTTTGATTGTCAGGAACACAAAAGCTGCTCCATGCACACTGTGGGTGTTACTTTTTATCAGACCTGCAGCCTTGATTCTCAGTTCAACAGATGTGAACCCATAGAAAGACCAAAAAGTGGAAGATTTTCTTCCATTGCATGTTGCTTGAACACTTGCCTAACTCTAAAGGTCAGGAATCAGGCTGAAAAGCAATACCAAACAGGGTACAATAAACCCACAATGGTATTGATCACAATTTAGGCTCTGAACTCTCTATCCGCACTTTGAGAGGCTCTCTAGCGTGGAGGGTGCTATATAAATCAAAGTTATTGTTGTTATCCTTTAGGGATGTCCCACCTCCATGTTCAAATGGATGTTAAAAGATTCGATGGTGGCACCATATCAAAAATGGGCAGATTTTTCCAATATTCTCATCAAAAATTCACCGAATCTGAGCAATTCGTAGATATTTATCTTACTGCTTTTAATAAATGATGTGGGATATGATTCTGTTGTGCTGGTGCTGTTACCACAGCAGAGGCACTGCATGAGCTGACTTTACTTGCTGCTACGTACAATTACATCCTTTCATCCCACAAAAGATAAACCTAAGAACACAATACTCCCAGCCAATTCAAGCTGCAGGTTACCTCTTTATTTAAATCTCTGCATCAAGTTATCATGCATGTAAAGCATGTAAAGCACAACTTATGTCAAAGCTGACAGCTCCAGCTGGCCATAAGAGACTACTAGGACACAAACACTAATCTTTAAATTATTAGAGTACAACAGAGATTGAGTTTGAAGCTTAAATCTCACAAACAAAGCTTCATTAGCTGCAAGCTGATAAATACATCAATGCTTTAAATACATCTTTAACTGGATCACTGATGTACACACATAAACATAGGACTATCCAGGACCAGAAAGTATCACGGTGAGCTCTTTGACCATTATACCCATATACTGTCAAAATAATAATCCTTTGCATTTGATATGACACCTTATCACATCTTTGAGATGTTGCAAAGTGCTTCACAGAATACTGTAAAGTGAATTGACTGTATTTTTGGTGTGCCTAGATACTGCAGTTCCAATCAGAGCTAACCACTGTTCTCTATTTCACCTGATGGTGATGGGCAGCGTTCCTCAGTTCGACTTACTGTCTGTGACAATTTAGCCCATTTGGGCAGGAAACATACCAAATGTGATAAAAATGCACGAAATGCTAAACCAGGGTTTGATTTCATTATTACACTGCATGAGAGTGAAGCCGAGTGACACTGACGTCATGGGGAGGAAACACCTGTTGCAAACACTGATCTGGAATGTCACCAACAAGCCTTCCTTGCAGGTCACAAGCGATGAGCTGAAGGCTGGGTTAACTTCGACCAAAGCAAACCCAAATACAAATCCTCCTTAGTAATACTCCCTTTGTATTAACACTCTCAATAACTAAAACAACTTTCATGTAAGAGTGCCCTGCACACAAGGCAGCATCTCCGAGCACTTTAACAATTGGGTCGTTTGCCGCTGAGTATAGGAGAAAGGGGAGATGACCATGGGCACAGTCAGCTAGTAGGACACAGCGTGAACGCTGTCACCTGCACTTGATGGAATGTCCCCTCCTGAGCAGTATTTTGAAACGAACAGAAAGCTGTACCAGTGCATAAACAAAGCCTGGCTTCCTTATGTCCAGTCAGGCACTTTGGGAGTTTTTAGTCAGAGAATCGAGATCCTCTCTGGATGTCACTTTTCCCATTATTGATTTTAAGTCCAGTTGCTTTGCCTTTTAAAAAAGTGTCTGGTCCTATAATAATAAGGCATCAATCACCACTCAGCAAACTTTACCCAAGACTTTCAAATAAGACTTTACCCATGAAACCAAATCCAACAGAGATTCTGTCTCTGTCCCAAGGTTTGACACTTTCAATGCCTAGTACTGACCATGGGAAATGTAGAGTAAATGAGAGCTTACATCTATACGCTGAGTTGCTGGTCTCAGTGCTCAGGCAGCCGACAGTGAAGATACCCTTTGGGCAGGGCAGTGACATTATTATGAGGATGCTCTTGCATACCTTCTTATGGTGGAATCAGTCTGTTTGACTCCCCTCTTGGCTAATGATGTGAAACAACAAATTATAGTACATGTGTGTATGTGTGTTGGGGGGGGGGGGAAGCAATAAACACTTTAAAAAGTGTAAATGACCAAAAAAGAGAGACAGGATAACATTTCTATTAGGTAACTCATGGCCTCTTTGATTCACCAATTTAATGTCTGATTCTTGGGACAGATATGTACTATGGAATCATACCAAGTGAGGTTGTTCAACCTTGCTTCATTTAGATACCTTGCATCTTTGTCAAGGTGAGAAATTAGGCTTTCTGCTCATTATTCTCGCCCATTGAAACCTATGTCCCAGAGGTGAAAGGACCAGGGTTTTAATCCAGTGCATGACATGGTCCACAACACAATTTGAAACAACAAGCAGCTCACTGTACTGACTGTAATCCCATTTACACCACAGACTCATTCTGGAGTCAATCCAGTGAATTTGGAATTGTAATGATTGCAAGCATTTCCCCTTGCACAACTATTGCTCAGTGCCAGAAGTAAATCTAGTCCAGAGCGTTTAATGTAAGTGATGCTATTGACTGAAGTATGTGTAAACCACCACCCAAATCAGTGAAACAATCCTTTGATGTTTCATCTTCTTCTGCTTGTGCTGACTACTCATTGTCCATTAATCTCGTGGTTTATCTCAGTTTCATTCTGACAAGTCACCGACAACAGTTGACTTTCTTAAGTCAAAAGACGCCCCCTTAAAGTCATGGACTTTAAGATCATTGTCTAAAGTTTATGATTGTCCAGAAATTTGGAAAATTATGAAATCTAATCTTAATTTTAAAAGGTTTTCTATTTTTTTGAAGAATTATAGAAAATCACCTTTAGAATTGAAACTGAATAAATTTACGAATTTCAAGATAATGGTTTTAAGGCTAAGACCATGGGAGTTTCAGTCCTCTCTGCCTTCTCTCATTGTTCCTGACCCCTGAATGTTCACCACCTTGGGATGTCGTCCTGATGTGAAAGGAGCTCTACAAATGTTGCTGTTTATGAAGATCATAAACTCCCTCCATTATACAATCCAGCTGCATTTATACAATCCAGTGTCTTCAAATTATTAAACCAAGCAAGTTTCAACAAAGCAGTTCAGTCATGAACGATGGGATCGTATCCCACTATTTCAATATGTGGTCTGAGAATGGAGGAGTTCCCTTTGATCCCAACAAAAATCAGGAATATCTTTAATACAGTAATTACACTTAAACGTGAGATTATAACACATTGTGAGATTGACGTGACCTACTTGCAAAAATACAACATGACTAATTTATAGCTATGGAATGTGAAATGGAAATCTGTCACAGACTTTTATTGCTGTTAGGCGAAGGTTGTTCCATTTCAAATATCCAACATCAATCTATAACACTGACAAGTTACATATCTGTGGATTCAATGTAAAGATCTGCCCCATCAATCTATCTTAATCTCAACCCCCTCCTGTACCAATATTGTATTTCCTACATCAACCATCCTCATGGACTCTCTCACTGAGATTGCCAATTCACTCCCAATTTATGGTTAGTTTCCTTAATTGAATCCAAATTCATTAGTACTGTGTTGATTCTCCTTAAACGCACTTCACATACTACCCTCACTGTCTGAAGAGACTGGCTTTCATCTCCATGGACCAGGTAAGGATTCTTCTTATTATTATTTATAAATTCAAATTCAGATCCAGTCCCTAAATGCGTGTTCTTACATTGATGTCAGTCTCTCATGAATAATGTTTTACAGAACAGATTAATTTCCCTCATAAACAGGATTCATTTTGGATATTAACTTTGTAAGATGCAGATATAAGATAACACAAAAATACAGAAACGGAACTATGGATGACTAACTTGAGCATTATCTGTTTGCACAAAAGCTCTCATGAATGTCACATCAAATTTGAATTGTGACCGACTGTCCCTCCCACAGGCAAAATGATGGCAATCAATTTAAAATTTAAGTCAATCAAACATGATTGTGGAATCAAAAGTTCACTGTAACCTCCATTAGTCTAATTAAAGTGGTTATTGTGGTTGTGGAGAATTCTGCACCTTTGGTAACGACACTATCCTAGCATCACAAAGAAATTTACAGCACAGAAGGAAGCCATTTAGTTCACTCTGTATGTGCTGGCTGGCACTGTCATTGGAGGTACCGGTATCTAGAACACTGTCTTGTGCTCTACCATTACCCTTTAATATTAACTCCTTTTTACAAACTCAATCAATTTCAAATTTTCCCACATTCTTATAAGATTGTGTAAAAACAATTCTCCCCCCTTATAATACTTCCATTTGATGTAGCGCCAATAAAATTGACATGTCACAGTCACAGATAATTACAGCTGAATGAAGTATTTGTAACCAGATGTGGCAGCCAATTTATGCACAGCAATGTCCTGCAAACAACAATAAAATGAAAAGACCAATTTGTCTTGGGGACTGTTGCACAGGATACTGGGAAAAATTCATTATTTCTTTTAAATGGTTCCATGGGATTTTCTGAACAAGATCAATTTTAATGTCTCATCCGAAGAGTAACACTGAACAAAACATTCCCTCTGTCCCACACTGGAGTATGTAATTACTGGGACATTACTGCTGCTTTCTTCAAAAATGTGTCAAACAGGCAAACTATTTATTCAGGTTACTAACTCTTGAGTCATAGCTGGTCACCATTTGTTTAATATTTTTGTGTCTTATATAAAATAATCCTTGCCTTTGATATAGCAGCTTATCACATTTTTTGAGATGTCTCAAACTGTTTAACAGAATATAGTGTTAAGTGAATTGACTGCATTTTGTAGGCGAAATGTGGCAGCCTTGTGGCACACAATTGTCCCACAAACACTAGTGGATTGAAGTGACTAATGTATTTTTTTAAAAAGGAATTATGACCCTCCAGAAAAGTGATACACCAATCGACTTAACAACTGGATTCCTACTTACTGCTAGGTAAACAGAGGCGTATGAAGCAAGAACACTGACCCAACATTTCATCCTGCCAGGAATCAAACCGGTCTCTGGTTTGCAAGGCAAATGCTACAAACACTGAGCGACAGAACTTCACAAGACATAACTCATCTCCCAGCATCATTGGTTTCATCAGCTCCACATATCACGTCACTAGCCTCATTATTGAAACAAAAAGTATTCCGATAAATATAAAAGCAACAGAAATAAATGGAAACAAAACACAAAATACTACAGAGGCTGGGAATCTGAAACAAAATTAGAAGTTGCTGGGGAAACTCAGCAGATCAGGCAGCATCCATGGAGAAAGGAAAAAGAGTCAACGTTTCGCGTCCACGACCCTTCGTCAGAAATAAATGGAACATTATTGTAGAAAAGCAGGGTGACACTGATATTTTTTGTGCAAAAAAAAGGGAGGCCGCTGCCAGGAATCTCGCCCTTGAAGCAGAATTAATTCAATGCTGCTCAGGCTCGCTCAGCTGAGCAAATTGCAGCTCCTTGTATTAACGCCTGATGTTTCTGACCCAGAAATCTTGCACATCCCACCAGCACTACCCTTCACCCCTATCCCAGATGCATACACTTGGCAATGTGTTCGTACGCTGACAGGCACAACCTGAGCGATGACACAGCTTGTATGTAATGTAGTATTCCAAGGGCAGACAAAAACACACACATACAACAAAATGAACGCCTGCATCTGGATGCTATTTGTGCTCTGATGTGGCCTCTTCCATAACATTTCTATTCTAAAGTAACATAGGAGAATGTACACAATGTCCCAGTGACTCGAGGACATTGCAGTCAGAAATCTGGCAAGAAGAGAATGCAATAACCTCACTCAGCACATACGAAACATAAAGTAATAATAAGACACTGCTGTCATTTGGACAGCTGATCCACTGACTTTACATAAATATTTCATTATTTTAAAATAAAATAAAATTGCACAGAAGATAAAAAAAGACTCTGCTCCTCTATGGTTGTGGCAACATCTCTACCTTATGTAAAATAAAATTCCACCAGCAGTGCTGACTTCCTGCTCTTTTTTCTGCTCTTGACAATTTTCTTCCTTCCTCCACAACTAAAGGTTGTTCTATCATCAACTCTCTCCTACCAGTTTCCCTCTTCACCTTTCCCCAAACTGACAATCTTCACGTGAGTAGAAGCAATGAGGGTTGTCAGGCAATTCACACCCTTGATGGGACATCATACCTCCACAATTCATCAAGTGCAGGACACTCGGAGCTTAGTGTAACTGTATCAGATATTGCATTTAGAGTACAAATCGACTGCAGACTTCAACTCGAATGGAAAAGACAAGAACAGGATAATGGGTAGCTCTCTGGACAATTACATTTTGTGATGCTGCAGAAACCAGCAGCTCCAAACATCCCCAAAAGGTCATGACTTTGAACCGTCAATCGTTCCACTGACAGATTCTACCTCTCTGCCCTCTCCTGCACTATAAACAGTAGTGCAGTTCAACTGTCTTATTTATTTTGCCAGTTTAGCTCAGTCGATATAGCTCTCTAATTTCTGAGTGAGGAAGTTCGAAGTGCATGTTGCGGTGATGGCATATTCTAGCCTGATGTTCCCGTACAGTACTGAGGGATGCACGGATTGTGGGAGATGACTGAAACCTGCTCTGTGTATTCAGATGGACTTTAAAAATCCCATGGCACTATTTTCTGTGCTCGTCAACAATCCTCCAGGGCTGTGTGTGGAACTTTGTTATATAGCATTTGCCTACAAAAATTGTTCACTACTACCTGACAGGAATTGTAAAGTGCTTCGAGATGTTTCAAAGTGAAATGGTGCAAATTGTTAACTGCCTCTCTTTCACCAGTGGATCTCTCACAAGTGTAAATCAGGGAAATGTTTCTCCCTGCACATCATTGTGAACCTATCTTTGCAGTCATTCTCTCGTTCTCTAGCCTCCCAAGTAATAAGCTGACAGCAAAGTGTACTTGGCTTGTAGATTTGCATGACAAAGATAAAAGTAGGATACCACATTATACTGTAAGCAGAAGCCATTTGCAGGATCAGACTTAATGAATAGGGCAGGAAAACTAGTCTGACATTCTAGGCAGGCCGGTCAAATCTATTAACACTGGCAGCTCAGCTCACTGGCAGCAGCGTCAACATGGGTAAAAACTAAATTTTTAATAAAAATAGTCAAACTGAAAGATGAACAATTTAAAATCCTTCTCTTTTGGGTGGCTTTTCTTGTCTTAAATCTGATGTTCAGATGAGCAACTAATCGAAGCAGCGAATACAGATGAAAGGACTATAGAGAAAGCTACAATGGCTAGGAGGTGGTGGTGGGACACGACTGTGTGATGGAGCTGAACATACGTCAGTGCAGAGGCAGCTTCTCAACAATCATGGCAATATGACAACATGTGTTAATTCAATGCTGTTAAACCGAGTAATTTCACTGACAATTAAAATAATAATCATCCTTGCTTTTGATACAGTGCCTTATGTCCCCAAGATGTCGCAAAACGCTTCAAAATACACTGTGAGGTGAATTAGCTGTTTATTTTAAGCCTAAAATGTGGTAGCCAATTGCATACAACAGTGTCACACAAACAATCGTGAATTGAGTGATCAAATTATTTTAATTTATTTTGAAGGGATTGTTACCTCCGGAAAAGCAATCCACCAATTGACTAAATACCTGGGTTCTTAGTTACTGTTACATAAACAGGCGTGTGGAACAAGGAACATTTCGCCCTATCGGGAATCACACCTAGGTCTTCTCGCATGTAAGGCGAGTGCCCTAACCACTACAGGACACTTCAAGCTAGGGCTCACTCTTGCCGTTAGCATTCAATCCTTTCAACAAAAATATTCAGAACCACAATTCAACAGATAACAATCAATGTTCATGTTAGTTATGTTCCTTTAATCCTTCGAAAAAATTAAGGAGGCTAGCAATCTTTTCTCTCCAGCCTATCTCCGCTAAAGGCTTTCTTTGAATCATCTGGCCCAAGTGGTCATTATTTGTGTGTGAGCCTGCACCAGGAGTAATAATGGCAGACATTCAGGGCACAAACAACAGGTTACAGTATATCATGAGCTGGGAACGAGGGGCAGGTGTCAGTACAGTAACGTCTTGTCAGAAGTGATTGAATCAGATAGTAGATGCATTCAAGCTGCACCTTCACAAGAGGGAGAGGGGAAGGGACTAAAGGAATGAGTGAAGAGTCATATACACATGCTTTATATTCTTTGTAACTGGCAACAAGGTGCAGGTCACAGTACTGTCAGCAACTAGGCCAGTGGGAACAAGTAATGGGTTTCATTACCATGAGGAACTGGGCCACAGGGAACAAGAAGCAAGTTACAGTACTCTCAGAAACTGCGCCCCTGGGAACAAGGAGCGCCTTCTGGTCACAGCGAGAATTCACAAGGTGTTGTTTCTCCTTCACAACTTCCTTAAAGAACAACAAACTGTTTTACCAGCACCAGGCCCAGAGCAGAGAGCAGCAACATGTTGCTCTTGGCACTCATTACTGTTCTTTGTCCACACATAGAAGTCTGCAAATAGCACAGCCAGCTCCACAGCACAAATATTCATTGCTGCAACTCTGCCAAAGATTATAAAGACACAAAAGCAGAGCAGAGGAATGCAAAACATTTCCTCTGTAATGTCCTCTAGCTGAGAAGGTCGAAAGACCAAAAGAGAAATGGCTCCAAATTACCAACTCCTCCTCGAATATTTTTCTGGACTTGCTGAGGCCCACTCGGACACCATTAGAATAACATTTATCTTGTGGATTATATTATATTTAATGCCATCTCTGTGTACTCCATCACATCCGCTACCCAGACCCACAGCTAAGTGTAAGACTTGAGCTCTTTACTGAATATCAACTGAGAAACATTTCTAGCAAACAAATCACAGAGCCTTGCCTTGAACTAACTCTACAACAGGAGTAAGCAGCGGTGTAGTGTTGTTTGTTTTATTTATTTATAGCATTCACTTTCATGTAGGATGCGCCTTCATGTTCATCAGTGCCTAGGGATGTCCGCCCGACGTGAAAGGCGCTCTACAAATGTAATTTTGTTGTTGTAGGATAACCTCACTAAATTTCTGTGGATTGTTGAGTAAGAAAATCCGATTGCTGAGAAACATGGTACAGTACAATTATTCTGTCATCAGCACGTGCCTCTCCAGCTAGGTTCTCAAGTCTACGATTTCACTGTCCCTCCTGTGAAACTCTCCGTCTATCTTCTATTCTCTTTTCAACATGCGCAGGACCGTTATATTTGTTTTTGCCTTTCTTCCTGCCGTGAGCTGACAGTCATATCGCCATTGCTTGCAGATGATATCTACTCGATAAGTTAACTGGTGGAGATAGAAATAAAATCAGATATTACATACATAATAATTAGTTTTTTAATTATTACAATAATTATTAAAATACAATAAAAGCCCATTTATCCAGCATCCTCGGGACCTGGCCAATGCCGGCTAACTGGCGTGCCGGATATTCGGGCAGCAAGTTGCCGAAAACCCAACACAAAAAAAATACCTTTTTTCTAAACATACCATACTAATAATAGACTAAATAATAACAGAAAATTGTATGAATACTTACCAATATTGATTACTGTCTATAAACACAGCACACAATCATAAAGCAAACTTCTATAATGGCAGACGGAAACGTTTTTTTTCCTATTAAAAGGGTACTGTAGATTTTTCCTTTTTCTTTCTCTCCCTCTCTCTCTCTTTCATACACACTCAGTCAGTCTGGCATCTCAATGGCTCCAAACCCAACCCCCCTCCACTCCTCTCATTTTCCATCTAAATTAATCAACTCACCCCCTCCTCTCCCCAATCTCTCTCTCTGCCTCCTCTCTTTTTCTCCCCCACCTCTCTCTCCCTGCCTCTCTTCTCCCACCCCACCAAAACAGTGTATAAACCCACGATACAGTCCGGCTACACAGGCAATATGTAGTATCCGAGAGAGGGAAAGAAAGAAAGGGGAAGAGACAGAAAGAGAGAGGGAGATTATAGAGAGGAAGGAGAGGGAGAGAGAAAAAGAAGCAAAGAGAGAAAAAGGAGAGGGAGAGGAGAAACAGTGCCCCTTTAAGATGAAAAACCGGAAGTGCCACTACCGGCAGCATTCAGAACTAATCTTACTGTACTCTAGTGCACAATCGACTCATTAAATGCGCCACCATGATTGGGTTAATCGAATGGAGACCTTTTTTTGAGGTGCCGGTTATACGGAAGTTACAGTTGATTGGGTCACGGATAAACGGGCTTTTACTGTACCTAGCTGTCAATGGGTTGGGCTGCAGCATGCTCGTTGGGGATTAGATGACACATATGTATATTAGATGACACATATGTATATAATTATATTTCAGCTCAGCTACTTCTGCCATCTCCCACCAGATTACAACAACAACAACAATTTACATTTATAGAGTGCCTTTCACGTCGGGAGGACGTCCCAAGGCGCTAAACAAGAGGCGTGTGACCCGAGCTGGGAGGGGAGTGTTTGGGAAGGGGTGAAACACGAACGGGAGGTAAAAGAGTTCGGGGTGGAACAAAAGGCACGATCGAAGAGGAAAGTCTTCAAATCGGCCTTGAAAGAGGAAAGGGAAGAGGCGAAACGGAGGGATTGAGGGATGGCATTCCATAAGGTGGGAGCGGAGAAACTGAAGGCCCGGCCTCCGATGGTGGGGCGGTTCGGGCGGGGGGCTTGGAGCTGGCCAAGTCCTGTTGAACGGAGGGTCCGGGTGGGCGTGTAGGGGGAGAGTAGATCGGTTAGGTAGGATGGGGCAAGGCCGTGTAAGGCCTTGTAGGTGAGGACGAGGATCTTAAATTCGATCCTCTGGAGGATGGGGAGCCAGTGGAGACGGGCGAGGGTGGGGGTTATGTGGTCACGGAGGCGGGTGCGGGATAGTACACGGGCTGCAGAGTTTTGGATGGCCTGCAGCCTATGAATGGAGGAACTGGGGAGGCCGACGAGGAGAGAGTTTCCATAGTCCAGCCGTGAGGTGATGTACGCGTGCACGAGTGTTTCGGCAGCGCGGGGGGTAAGATAATTGCGGAGCCTGGCAATGTTGCGCAGATGGAAATAGGAGGTGCCGGTCAAGGCGCGGATGTGGGGGAGGAAGGAAAGTTTTTGATCGAACATGATGCCGAGGTTCCTGATTGGCTTTGTGAGGTGGAGAGTGCAGCCTTGGATGTTGAGGCTGGCAGCGCCCGATGTGCGGAGGCGCTGGCTTGAGCCAATCAGGAACAAATTACCTTAGTTCCACATCTCTCATACCCGGAATAAAGACGAGTTGTTTTTTCTCTCATTATTTTCTTTAGGTATTTCCTTTAGGTGATGGGGAAAATGACTTAACATTAATTAACATTTAATAATTACTCACTAACAAATGGTTGTACAATTGGAGCCTTATCAAGCCTTGAAAGCCAAAACACATACAAACTGCTTGATTAGATTTTGTTTCTTTATCTCCTTCTATATACAGTAATTAGTTTCCAACACACAGTGCACACTTGGCTGAAGCCAACCACATCTGACACCTCCATCAGCCGGCTTCAAACCAGAGAGTTCAAAGTCCTGCATTGATTGCACCGCTCACTCTGCCAGGGTAACCATCAACAAACTCCAGTAGCTCAGCATCCCAAGAGTGTTCGTGTGGTTTTGTATTTTCTAAGCACTGAAATTCTCGCCAGGACAAAAAGGAAACAAGAGTAAAAAAAACACAACCAAGTGAACTCCAAACAACCACTAAAGAGGTTTCATCTTAAATCAATCCCAGATGGTTTCTCCCAAACTCTTTCTGTTCCATTTATGGACCCACATCCACAAGTGCTTCCAGGTCGCAGCACCGAGTTATCAGCCTGTTAACAATACACCTAGTCCTGGCTTACCTCTCTAATGTAAACATTTATGCATGAGCAGCCTCATCTGATAAGTGCACAGCCAACTTTCTTTGAAAGGGATTTTAATCCATTAAACAGATTAAGAGTTGTTAGGTCATGCAAATAGAATGAGTTGAACAGAGAGATGACTGCTTTATTTAAGATAAGTCACTGAAATGGTGTTGGATTCAAGATATGAACATCTTTACACGCAGTTAGGTAAAATGAACATTAGCCCCATTTGTTTTTCCTCCCGATAGGTTCAATGAATATGCAGCTAAATCCCGAGGGAAATATTTACAATAAGGTCTTAAATGATAAATAAGCCAATGGGCTGTTTAGTAGTACTGAACTACTAACCACAAACGGAGGCATTCAAGCCAGAACGCAGGCAGCTCCCCACACAAGCCAGGCCACAGATCCCAGAAACAACATTCAAAAATGTCTGATTACCCACGACGATAAAACAAGTTAATATTAGGTAGGATTAAAGTTTAGATGATTCTGATTCCTTTCAAATTAGCAATGATGATTATTAATGAACATTTTAAGCATTATTCTACCAAGGCCAATGATAGGAAGCGTGTAAAATTTTTACAGGATTTCATAATTATTTGTGAGGAGTCATGCCAACATTTAATCTCGAAACAGATGCAATCTGAATCTAACCTCAAACACAAACAATAACTAACACTGTTATTTTTCATGTCCGGGAACCCAAACAAATGGACATGGACACGTCCAGGCTTCACAAATCCAATGCTTGGATTACAGAAAGGAGAGTGGGTGGGTGAGGCAGAAGAGATTAAAAACAATTGGTGCTGTAATGGGTGTCCTGCCACCAGGTTTCGTTACTTCAACCTTTTTGAAAAAAATACCCCCTTTGCTTGCCTACACCTGTCCTTACCCTTGGCACCAATTACTTGTGCAGTATTTTAAGACATGATAAAATACTGTAAAATTACAAGTTCTCTCTCTCTATCTTTGAAGGATTTTTTTTCCTTCTAATGGTCCATAAGGTACCAGTGTAGGGAGCGTTCAGATGAGCCCAATTCTGTCTTCAAACACAAACACTATGTACCTGGGTGTTCTAAAATTAAATTCGAGCGCCCACAACTGCTACCTCATTTGAGATCAGCTAACTCAATACAGACATAACATCAGCCCTGGAACTTACTGTTAAATGAGTGAGCTTTCAGGGGGAGACAGTTAATCGGGGGTGGGGGGGGGGGATAATGCAGGATATTTCACATTCCATACTGAAATGTAAGGCATCTTCCAGATATAATTCCTTCACTTATATGACACAAGCTTAACTAATCTTTCAGATAACCCAATTGCTCGCTTATTTGCACCCAGCGACTGCCATAATAATTATCCAGCCAACTGAGAATGTTATTTTATTCCCCAGGACCAACCAGCTCTCCTACCTAAATTTGCTATCAGCGGCATTAATCATACAATATCCCTGCCGTAATTCTCCTCAACAAGTGGGTTTAAAGCTGCAGATTTATTTTATTATG
The DNA here is from genome assembly GCA_035084275.1 of Hydrolagus colliei. Taxonomy (NCBI): domain Eukaryota; kingdom Metazoa; phylum Chordata; class Chondrichthyes; order Chimaeriformes; family Chimaeridae; genus Hydrolagus; species Hydrolagus colliei. Next base: position 73,293,294 of record CM068744.1, on the reverse strand, counting down.
TTAACCAGCACACATGCTCGCCTTGGAAATCTAAACCATTCGTCGGTGTGACTCGCCTCTGGCATGTTTAAAGAAGCACATATTAAAAAAAATCATTGGTACAGGTGTCGGCTGGTGATAGCAGAGTGACTGCCATTCACAGCAGGGATATGCGTGCTTTCCCACACTTCAAATGTATATCTCTTGGATCAATTACCATTACATCATGCCAAGTTCGTCTGGCAAATCCTTTCTGCCAAGTAGTGAGAGAATATAGTCCAACACAAGCTTTCAGACTATTAGTAGAGAACATTATTTCCAGAGCAGGAGACTTCCAACTGTTGCAGCCTGCAACTAATAGAAAAGCTAAAGAGGGGAAAACTGGCTGGCATAGGTGCTTAATAGCCTCTTCTTTCATCTCGCTGACCCAACTTCCAATCCAGCCCTCACTCCGCAAGTCTCCTCTCGCATTGTACAACAACTCTGAAACATACCGAGTTTGGCCAGTCACATTTCAAATCAGGTGAGTTAACATCTATGCGACAGATCTGCCTGCAATCTGGTGTCTGCTGACACGAGTTTCATAGGGAAGTTTGTTGCGGGGAATGGGAACGGTGTGCTGGTGCGGTGGGAGCTCTCCACAGAAAGGATTACGGTGTACTGTTGAAATTGGAGAAAAAGTGATTTTCTACATCTAACCTGCACTATGCTTCACAATGCGAAAGTTTTGAATTAGTCACTGGGTAGACAAATGTTTCCTTCCTTTGCACTGCATTCCTCACTTTGATTACCAGACAAATAAAAACAATTACATTCATCTGACGTGCGTGCGTTGTGTGAGTGTGTGTGTGGGGGGGGGGGGGGGGAGGGGGGAAGAGTTGAGGGGAGAGGAAAAGACTGGGAATATAAAAAACATATAACTTTCACTATTTGCCAGAGTTTTGCCAGACGCCCCTCCTTCCCCTCCCCCGTTGTTTTGCAAAGAGAAAATGCAACCATTTGGAGTGCTGTTGCCTTATCAACAGTGAAACTAGACTATGCTATGCAGCTATCTGATGGCACCTGCAGATAGTCATGAGCACAAACCCAAACAAAGTTTCCAAGTGTTTGTTTACAGCAGATTGAGACCAAAACAACAGTGACGAGCCTTAAATGCACTATAAGGATATTCGATGCGTGCTTCTGCTTTTATACCTTTCTTAAGTCAATACCATTGCTGGTTTACACCCATGTAATCAACAAAGATTTCCCAACTGTTTTTGTTAAGGGGGAAATAAAATACATTGATGCACATGCATCTGTAAACATTGAAGTGTCACAAACTAATCGTTGTTGGCATAGTAGTCTTTTTACATCATCAACAATCAGCAATTTCACCAACAAAAAAAAGTACAGTAATGGTTTCCGATTGAAACAATGCAGAACAAAAATAAACAAAAACATAATAAACAAAAAGGTAATAGCAACAAAGTTGTTCCTTCAGCGGGATTTTTTTGCCCGTTACCTGCATAGTACTGCCAATCCGAAGAGATAACTAGGTTGGACTTACTTAAAATACGGCAACACAAAGTTTTTTTTTTGAACCATGGGAGAGGTTATTATGGCTCGTCGTGACTGTGTATAGCAGCGATACCACCAAAAAGACCATTCAGCCCAACTAGTCTGTGCTGCTCTTCCTGAGCTTTCATCTATCCTTATCCACCCCCAGCTTCCCACCAAACCAATCTATTCTCTTCTCTCTCATGCAATTCTTATTAATCTCATTCCACATATAGTGTTTATGTGAAGGTGCTATTTAAATATAAAGTTATTTTACCCAAGCAAACAACGTCACAGCCTCTATGTATACAACACTCCCAGTGTGCAGAGTGCAGTAAACCAAACTTTTACTAACCACCATTACAATAACTGCTAAATGTTCCAAAATTCCAGGATCTCCTTCATTAGGCAAGTTAGAGAATACTGGATCTTTGGTACTTGAGATGGGGCCTTGCATCAAGCCAAAGGAAACACCAACATGACAATTTTTTAATTAAGACATTATCTGAAGTATACAAGGCCAAGGTTGTTGTTCTCATCCTGAATAAGCTGTGGAAATTGTGGCTTGCAGTGGGATCCCTGTTTGCCAAGTCAAGTGCATTTCAGCGACAAAAACTTATAAATACATCATCCATGGTGTTGGTATGCCTGACATAGACGAAACATGTTTAAAACTGTTGGGATTAAGACTCCTCTGTTTTCAACAATTTTGAACCTTCATTTTAAACACAGCAAACAAACCAAAAGGATAAAAATAGTAATTCATAGAGGTGTATAGCAAATAAATATGTAGTTCTCTCTCTCAAAAAAGGAAGGTTTTCAACCTTTTGGATAAAACACAGGTATATTCTAAAGTTGACACTGCCATAATTTGTTAGACAACAGATTTTGCTTGGATAAGGTGTTGCATCTGATGCATGCAATGCAAATAAAAAAGTGACTTCACCGAAAGACTTTTCAATAAAATATATAAAAACCATCAGTCAGATGGTAAATCTACATAAAACAACTTCAAAGCTTCAAGATCTTTGTGATAGAACAGAAGCTGTCAAGCGAAAGAGACAAAATCCTGTTCAGCTATGAGCCTTGAAACAGAGAGTGTAGTTGGATAGATTGAAGGCAGACATCCATCTTTACAGCTCTCTGCAAGATCTCACCAATTTTTTTTTACCAGCCACATCCATTAACCCGACAAAGGGAATCTGATGAAAGGTTATGGTTGAGACATTAACTTATCTTTCCCTTTCAGATCCTGAATGACCCGCAATGGATTCCCAGCATTTACTGTTTATATGTCATATTAATCAACTGGCAGCTTGGTGTGGCTAATACTGGCTGTGATATCAGACAACAGATACACCATGTTCAATCTAAATTCAGAGAATAATATTGATGCATCGCATTTACTTACCTTCAATTCTCTTTAACGCTGACAGACAGGATTCCCGACTGGGAAATACAAATGGGTTATTACAGGTCCGAATCGAATCACATTCACATTTCCCATTGATTATGTTGCAGCCTGTTATGAGGTTTTCATTGCAGGGCTCAAGTCCAAGAAGTTGGTCATCCTCCCAGTTCTCATCTGAAAGAAACATATTCTTAGAGCATGTCCATGATCCAGTCTCATTCCTCTCTCTCCCCCTCCCAAGTTGTATGTTGTTGTAAACAATATTTTAGCATTAAACAAATCTTTGACGCCAGTTTGGGCACCGATTTACAACCCTGTTCCAAAATACATTTGGGCATTTCCACGGTAATGGGGTATGTTGTGCAAGGCAAAATATTCATGCCAATTTCTGAGGAAGGGTGGATTTTTTTTTTTCTAAGCATGAAAATCAGAGATAACACACTCTCAAGAGATAGCCCAGATAATTTTGCCTTAAAATGAGACATGTTTTTTAAATGACAAATTAAAGATCATGTCCACCCTATCTAGAGACCTCTAAAATGTGACACAGCAAAGAAGGCTGCTTTTGAAACCTATTTCAGATTCTATTTTTAACTCCCACTATCATTAAATATAATGAAATCCATAAATCAAGTGTTAAGACAGAAAGCTGATAAGTTTTTGTTTCAGAGCCTGTTCATATTTGTTTTGTCCCGTTAAAAAGTGCGACGCTCGTAACCCCGTCCATCCAAAGAATTACGAACGAGGAAAACAGGATTTCAGGATAAAAATTAAAAAATATATATATTTTGCGCTGAATTCATAAAGTTATGAAGTAACAACTTTGTGGTTTGATTTATTTTGGTAAGCTTGATGATTGCTTACTTCTCTGACAATTTGAAAATTCACTCATAATGTTCCGTCTTCTAATGTCCACGT